>PVJD01019873.1:0-10752 GCA_004026545.1 Mormoops blainvillei
AAAGAAAAACGACAAGAAGGCATTTGGTCTGTGGAAATGCATGTGAAATCCAAGTATTACTTGGCACAGTGGCTACTTACGTTGTGGCACTATTTACTTCTTAACACTGAAAAGGTAAATAATTTCAAGAAGTGGTTTTTATCCCTGAATCATTGAATTTGGAGGCTCCCATGGTCCAAAGCTTTCGGAGCATTTTTGGCAGATACTTAGACTCCATTCAAACATTTCCGACATCAGATATCAATGTCTGCCATAAAGAGGGCTTGGGATCTGCTGCCTGTCCCAGGTCAGATCACAAGTCCTGGAGGGTCTTCATGGACAAGGCCTGACCACAAAGCATAACCTATTCTCGTCCCCCCTCCTGCGGACTGGCATTCAGACTGAGCCCCAACCTGGCTTTGCTCCTTTGAAACCTGTGGCTAGTTCCCATTGACGAGAGTGGGTTCTGTTTTCTCTGCGGTTCATATGGTAAAGTCTCCGTCTGATTCGGTTCTAACCCTGGGCATACCCAGTCTTTGCTCTCTGCACTTGGCTTTTGAGACCAGCTCTGTCTGCCTCGATTGTGAACTTCGGTCTCTATCATGTCTCAGGCATTATTTTGGCTGTGTAGGTGCAGCCATCCCCAAGGATGTCTGGTCTAGGGCATGAATTGTAACAAGTGTGGATTCTAAATTAGGTTATTCGATATATGATCTTTGTAACTCCAGACAGGAAGGTCTCAGATATGTTTTTCAAAAGGAGAGAATTGTATTCAGCATTTCTAACAGTTACATAGGCACATTGATGCAGGTTGGATATTTAAAAACTGAGCTCTGCTCCCATCGTCCTCTGTTCTCTCACTATGGAGTGAAAACTTTAGGGAGGTTTTTTTTTTGGCTTGAAGAGCAGATTCCCACCACTTTCCCTCCAATTTCCTGATAGAGCAAACAAGTCTGTGGCAGTGGCACAGACGACTCCTGTGTTTAAGACTTACCTGGAAATTAGCACTAATTCAGGAAACTTCCAGAAATAGCTTACATATTTAATAAACCAATTTTTGCCAATGTGAAAAAATAATTAGGGTTCTGAACACCCGGGTTTGCTGAAAAAATTCTGATTCTTTCTCAAGTGTTACTTCAAATGTGCAGCCCCTTTGTAAGGTCCTTGGCGACACTCAGAAAATCCATACAAAGTCACTACTTTTACTTGTGATTGACATAATGCAGTGGCTTCTGTTAAATTCATAACCACCCGAAGTTATTCTTACAATACTGAAATTTTATCTTCAGGGAATGAAATCTAGGACATTACAAATATGTCTGCTAATTAAAAAATGGGAGGGGCACGACAAAGCATCACACGTGGAGTTTAGGCATTCCTGCACATGTTTGGATTCATCATTGAATTCCAAATGTCTGGGGCTAGATCCTTCAAGACCAAAGCTAGAAATAGATGTGGCTTCTGGTCTATTTCTCTGAAAAAAAAACTACAGATATTTAGAACTTACTAAGGAATGACAATTACCTGAGATTGGTGTAATTGATCAGGGCCTTCTTAAATAAGATATTGCAAAAATGATTCCATCTCACGGCCAGAGTACCCACAAAGACTTACCTACGTTGGGAAAGTCGTTTAGATGTAGCACAGAAAAATATTCTGCGAGCAATAGGTGAAAATCTGATTTATCTAAATTCTAAAGCCATTTAGAGTAGAGACGGGTTGCCTTAAATCTCTTACAGAATAGTCAACCAAAAGCAAATAAATCTCTTTTGGGCATGCGTGATTTGACATATACTTAACTATGTACACTTGCACTGTGGAGTGCATAGTAAATGACAGTTTTGCATCTACTGTGTTCTACTGATGACATAATGTGATGTTCCGCCTTTTCCTTCATGGATTTAAGTGGGAATTGCTTTAATTGCCAGTGATATTGGTCTAAGAAAGTTTGAGGAACAACAGAATGAGATGCTAATAAATGTACACAAGAATGCAGATCACAGGCCCCAAGGACATGTGTGAACTCTAACTTAAATGTGTAGTCCATGCATCGGGAAGAGAAGAGCGTGGTGTAGCAGATTATTCCTTCTGTGGATCTCCTCCTTCCAGGGCTCCTCCCTTGACACTCAGAGTCACTTAAGACCTCTCCAGTCTGTGTTCAGAGGCCCCTCGGGTTTTCCTTGTCACAATGATTTCCTGTGCATTGTGACTGTGGGCCTTCTCTCCCAGCCTGTGGGTGACACATGGGCATGGGCCTGTCCTTTTTGTTCCCCACAGCCTAGGAGATGAGTGCCCCATCAAGCCCTGTACCTGGTTTGCAGCAGTATTCCAAAAACAGCAAAGGAATAAATGGAAAAAAAAAAAAAAAGTAGAGTAGGCAGAGGGTAACTTTAAATTCTGTGTCTCCAAATAAAATTGTAAATAAATTTTAAATTCTAGATTACTTGCAAAATAAACTTTCTGTCATAGGGAGGGGCACTTTTCCGGTCAGCTTCCCTATTTTGTGAAGAAATGGTTGCTTAGGGTCTACTTATAGGTTATCAGTTCAATTAAACACGCACACACACACACACACAGACACACACATAAGTTCATTGTCTACAATGAACTGGGCATTCACTGACAGGCGCGGCATGGTCCTGCCTCCAAGGAACTTACTACCCTGTGGGGGGAAGAGACTTACACGTAGAAAATGGCTCATCTCTTTAAGGGCTGCAGGACTTGAGAAGCATAATTAACGTTTTATCATTCAGAAGGAGGTAGGATTCAGGAAGGCGCCAAAGAAGAGTTGGGAGCTGAACTGGGCCTTAAAAGGGGAACATCGTTCTGCAGGGAAAGAAATGGGAGAGGCCTTCGTGTCCGAGGGAACCGGGGTGACCGAAGCTCGGGGATGTGAAGCCCCTGCGATGCGGGAGAGAAGCCGCCATGCCCGGTGCATGGGGACGTTTGCTTCAACTGTGACTTTGGTGAAGTCACATACTTTCTCTACATATTGATTTCAAATTAGAAAAACACTGTCACCCCCCCACCACTACCTTTTTAAAGATTTAATAAAGTTTAGTAAGTTAATATATTGTTAGGGCACTTGGAGCTCGAAGACCACTACCTTTTTAAAGATTTAATAAAGTTTAGTAAGTTAATATATTGCTAGGGCACTTGGAGCTCGAAGTTCTTAATGAGTAGAAATATCACCATGGGGACAGATGGCATCATAGGGGGGCTAAAGTGCACTCTTTTTTGGAAATCGAGTTCTCACTCCTGTGAGGTAAATTACCTTTTCTGGGAGCCATCTGGTTACCTTAAAGATCCAATTTACCCCATGGGGCACCAGTGAGGGGTGCCATTTACTCCTCTGTTGATTAGACTCCAGGGACATAACAGCGCTTGACTTTCACCTTTCCATCGTAAGCATCCGATAACCTAAATGGCTTCTCTTAGTCTCCTGCAAGCAGCAAAGATGTCAGTGGTCCCCCATTTCAGAGGGGAGAGGAGCAAATGAAACGCCAGGATGGCTGCTCGGCGGAAGGAATCGACGGGGGCCCAGAGCGGCCGCATCCAAAGCTACGTAACGTGAGCCGCCAGTGCGCTTGCCCGGACAATTTTACATTTAGTAGTAATGACATTAAAAGGCGGTAAAGCGAAGTTAATTTTCATGATATGTTCTGTTTAACCCAACCTACCCAAAATATTGTTTCAACCTATAATGAATATGAAAACATTTGAATGAGATATTTTACATCAGTTTTTTTGTATGAAGCCTTTGAAATCTGGTGTGCGCTTTACACTTACAGCTTCTCTCAGTTTGCTTTATAGACATTTCCACGTGCGCGGTGGCTGCCTCGTCACGTGGGACACGTGGCTGCCCATTGGATAACCGCTCTCAAAATCCGGTGTGGGTTTTACAATTATAACGCGTCTCCAGGGCCCAACAGCGACCGCTGCCCTGTGGCTAATGGTTGAGAACACAGTCTGAGGTCCTCGCTGAGCTCATGGGCCGTCTTGAAGGCTGGTGGTGGGAGAGGGGCCGAGTTGTTTGAATGAGTTGAAGGCTTATCCTTCTTAATTTTTCATGTTGGTTGTATTTCAACAGAACTCATCCTCATCCCATTTCTTTAATGCCATTCTCCTGACCTCCACTGCCTCCCCCTAATCGATTGGGCCAAGTGCACCAGGAAAGAACCGAATTAAAATTAGGTTACATTGGAAGTCTGGTTGGGATCCAGTCTATCTCTGGCATTGTTTTCATATATAGAAATGGGAACATGTTGCATTCAGTTTTGTATACATGCTGATATTTCACCTGTGTGGGAGAAACTTTTTTGGCTTCATTTAATTATTTTCACTGAAGTTTAACAATCATCCAGAAAGACATACAAATCATATATGAACAGTTTGATGGTTTCCTATCAAGATACTAAGGTAATAAGCCTGCAAACATGTGGCAGTTTTTAAAAGAAAAATGTCTTAACATTTTTTCTTGGATCAGTTCTTTCACTCTCTTGAAAATTAATTGCATCACATCATTGCTATGCAGGAATTACAGGTTTTACCGAAGAACAGAGGGAGTCTTACTGATTTACAGTAATTTTGAGATTATAAATTGCATATTGCCTTTGGGCATGAGCATGCATTTTAAATACAAACACTGTCAAAAAGTTTACACAAAAGAAATTAAGTTCAAGTTCCACCTTTTCCTCTACGTCCAGCCTCACCTGCAGGTGGTTAGAGAGTGCCTTTTATCATGGCCACCAGATGGCAGCGTTGTCCAATTTTTTCCACTCCCTTCCGCCCCAGTCTTTTCACAGAGAATAAAATTGTAGATTGTCCCCTTTGCATATAAAACTGACAACCCTGTTATTTTAAACTTGAAACTGACAGGCTGTTATTTTAATGAGGTCTTCCAGAGCCAAGGTTAACTAAAGCTTTATTTCCCTACAAAACATTAAGGCCATAGTTCTAAAAGGGGGCTATGAAATTTTATGTTATTGATACTTTCTTTGTACAAGTTTTATTTTTTGATAAGTAAAGCTACATGACAAATATAGACATATTTTAATAATGTAGCCAAATTCTGCACTAAAATTGGTTCAAATTTCTCCCAATAATTCCTTTTGCTCTGTTACTTTCTGAAAAAAAATCCTTTTCTACAGTTACTCATTTTTGCCTATTTTGAAGCATAGATATGTATTGTAGCACTTTGACTTTGTAGCTTAATGAGTCAAAGGAAAATTTAAAACAATTATAATCCCATTAATATTCCAAAATGAAATCAAGTGTAGTAGTAGTTGATTCTGTGAAAATAGCTTAGACCCGAAACAGCAAAGTTTAGCTTGAAAGGATTTTCTTTTATAATAGGTACTTCTACAATGTGTGATGGTTAATGGCATTATAATTTATTTCCTTTCCCTTGAAATGCCTCAAAATCAGTTGCTAACTATACCAATATTAAAAACATTAGCAACCACCTTTTCTCAAGTGACTTTGCTACCATTTTTGCACCTTTTTACCTGCTCTACAAAGTAATTTTTAACATTTAACAAATGCTCCTGTCTGAATTTATGAACATAAATCCTGAAAGTACAGAACTGACTTTGAATGAATATTGTCATCAGTGACCCCTGTCATTGGCCAAAGACCTGTCCACGGAGACACTCAGGACGAGCCTCGGTTTCTAAGAGTGGGCCTCAGAGAAGTAGATTCGTGTCCGTTGCTATTCGTCATCGGCCCTGGTGATTCGATTCACAAACATTTAATGCAAACCTACTATGTATAAAGAGCTGTGCATTGCAGACAAGGCTTGTGACACCCAGGAAGAAGTGTTCTCTGTCCTCAGGACGAGCTATGTAATTTGTGGACACAGTGCAACAGGTAAACGCGGGTGTCTCCCTGTTCAAAAACCGTTACGAATTCCAACACAGCAATGACCAAGCATTAAATCAAGCAAGGGCCCATCTAAACTTGGGGCCCCGTGCCACTGCACGGGCTGTATACCCACGAAGCCGGCCCCGCTTGTCCTCAAAAAGCTACAGTCATGTTGGGCTTCACTGATATATACAGCCAGGAGATGAGACAGAGGCTGACAACCATGGTAACCGTGGTGGCCACCATACTTATTAGACACTCAGCAGTAATATCCATATTACCTCCAGTTTGCAAAGAAATGTTGAAAGGTGGTTATTGGTGCCTTCACTTTACAGACAGATGCCCGGGAGCGGCTGCTCTAGTGTGACCCTGTCGTTCAGTGAGACGTCTTTCACTAAGCGCTCCCCGTGCGGCGGATACCACATCGAATTCATCCGTTGTCGTTCAGTTCTCACAACTGCACTTGGACGAGGACCCTGGGGCCATGAGGGGTTAAATCACTTGGACTTAATCACGTAGTACAAGCAGTGAAGCCTGGTTTTGAACCTTGACAGTCAGTCTCCAGAGGCTGCAGTGTCAGATTAACCATCCCAACAGACTCCGCCCGCTGGGAAGTCAATGCATTCTCAGAGCAGTGTGGCCCCTTGGTAGTTCTCATTCATTTCCAGCAGGATGGAGACTGTCCTGGGGAGAGGCCACGGTGCTGTGGAAGACTTGGACCCTACCCCAAATTATTAGCTAACATTTCAGACGTCCTTCACCATTGCTCTGATTCTAGCTGCCCACCACACAATTTTCTAATTACCGACTTCTTCAAACACCACTACGGTTAGAGCAGACTCCCAAGTAATTTACTGTTTTGTAGGCCGTTTATAACAGCTTTTGTGGTTAGAACAACCCTCTAAACAAATTTAAAGCTACAGATTTTTCACTCTAACATTTCAGACTCCCCTAGGAGGTCTAAAGACAGAGGAAGAGCCAACTCTTGCCTGGTTACTCTCCTGTCATTCATGGCACAGCAGGTTACACTGTTCTATCTATCTGTCTGTCTGTCTATCTATCTATCTATCTATCCATCTATCTATCTATCAATCATCTACCCACCCACGTATCTATCTATCTACCTATCCATCCACCCATCCACCCACCCATGTTAACTATCAGCAGATATACTAATTTTCAGGTGGTGCTATGAATGTCCTACCCCGATACACTGTAAAATCGAGGTCATTTCTCCAACATTCAAGCATGAAAAAAAATGAAAGTCCCCAAAACCTTTTCTGGTTTTTAAATGGGAAAGGTGCTCCTGCTTTGAATTTTTTATTCCTAAGGCTGGATGGACCAGCTCGTCCTCCAGGTTTCTGTGACAAAGGGAGAATTTCCCCATAGGCTCCATACATAGGTTGGAAATCCAGCCGTACATATTTAACGGTTTGTATCTAACGAAATTGCATTAGAAATCCTCTCCTTGAGACGATTTCTCTTCTGAAATGGAAAGTGGTAAAGAAAACAAAACCTTGACCACTCCGCCACAGGAACCCATGGGGGTTCGAAAGAGTTTTGCCTTTTTCTATTACACCGTACTTGGGGATAAGGTTGAGGGGGCGGACGGTAAATCTGATTCCACCAAATCCAAAGCACCCGGAAGACAGCGCCTTTTTATTGCAGATAAGTATAAAAACCGAACTGGAAGCACACTAGGATCTTAAAGATAAAACGCCAGGGGCTGTCTGCTAATAGATTTGGTCGTTAAGCACGGTACTTCGAGAATAACCTTCATCGCTTCAAAAATAGATCTCAGCCAAAGGAGCCCTGACTGTAAATAATTACGATGGTGACTGTGTCTAGTTGGCCTCAGGTTGCTTTTCTGTTCCTCCTTTAAAGAGATCGGTTTTATTCCTGTGCTGAGTTCGGGGGTGGGGGTGAGTGGGGGGGGGTCAGGGAGAGTCGCAAATCAGTATCTCTCATTTGGACTTCTGAGAGTGCCGTGTCAGCCTTTGTTAACTGAGATAGAGCCTTACCTCTCGAATTATTTTTTACCTGAATTAATAAGTGTAAGATTCATCCATTTAATTTTTGCATTTTTCTCACTAGGAGCTATTTCTGAATTTTTATAATATGCCACAGCCATCCATAAATCACAAATTCTGACATGCTTCATCCTCTTCCTTCTCTTTACTACCATAAAGGGAGAGTCAAACAGCCTTTTGAAAACAGTTTTCATTTCCTTACTTCAAATTATTTTCTATGTGGAAAACCAACTCTCTTTTTCGAGTCAAACTGAGTATCTTTTACAGACATCTTAATGTCTTTCTTTACACAAAATAAAAAAGGCTGAGGCCATTTTCAATTTCTTTTTTTCTTTTCTGTGTGGGTAGGGTTTTCGAGGGTTTCCCCAAAGACAATTGAAATTAGGGTGTTATTTATGTCAACGCTTGAATGCATTATGTCACCAAGTTCTCCTTCCCCATTATTTTTGGTTAAAAGGAAAATCCAAACTTAGAGAGGCAAGAACGTATGCCCAGAACTTGATTTGACGTCTGCTAGCCTGAAGAGGCGAACCCTTCCAGGAGAAGCTGAGAAGCCTCCTCACTTGTGCTTGATGGTTTCTTTCTTTGTTTTTTTTTCAACAGTCTTTCATGAAGACAGAGCCATAAAAAACTGGCTTGCCTAAAACTTAATTAAAAAGAGAAGTTTAGGAAAATAAAATGAATACCCTGGGAAATTATGGCAACTCCCTATTGGTCTTTAAAAGAAAAAAAAAAGCCTAATTCATGATCAAAAAATGGCTAAGGCAAATGTGACCCTGGGGCCACCTGTACCCAGGTGCTTACTTGAAGTGCTAGGAGTACAAACTCAACCTCCAGGGCCGAACCTGGGAATCTTCATTCCTAATGAGCCTCCCCGCCACCCGCCCACCCCACCGCGACTCATTCTGATCTGGAGGAAACAAGAAGAGTGAGACCCTCAGCTGAAAGTTCATCGGAGGATCAATGTGGTATATCCTCAGGGCACATTTAGCCCTGTGACTTGGCCTGTGTTTTCTTTCTCTGAAAGGTCTTTTAATTTTCAGATTTAAGCTAGCTTTTCATATCTACCCTTTCGCTTCTGCGAGACTGTAAGTCAGGGTCCAATGAATCTTGCTACAGCAATTAAAAATATGTGT
Organism: Mormoops blainvillei; assembly: GCA_004026545.1. Taxonomy (NCBI): domain Eukaryota; kingdom Metazoa; phylum Chordata; class Mammalia; order Chiroptera; family Mormoopidae; genus Mormoops; species Mormoops blainvillei. The sequence continues at coordinate 9,008 of PVJD01019873.1, forward strand.
ATGTATCCTTTTATTAGTTTACTTACTAACTAACTAATTTACTTAGTAGCCATACGGCATCTTAAAGGTGACACGTGATGCAGACAGTGGGCATTGCCAGAGAGGAAGTGTCAGATGGCAGAGAGGCACAGAGAGGTGCAGAGGGCTGGGTCTGCCGGGAGCACTGGGTACCGTGAGGGCTTCGTACGGGAGCTCCGTGAGCTGGATGTTGAAGACGGAGCTGGCTCGTCTGGACAGAGCGAGGCGGGCCAGGCCTCCCGATCAGATGGAGCAGCTCCACGTTCAAAGGCTCATGCGGAACCAGCTGACTCACATTTTGGAAAGTGGTTTGAGCCCTGGCTGGCGTGGCTCAGTGGTTTGGGCATTTTTCCATAAACCAAAAGGTCACGGGTTCCATTGCTGGTCAGGGCACATACCTGGGTTATGGGTTCAGTCCCTGTCAGGGCGCCTTTCAAAGGCAGCCGGTCGATGTTTCGCTCTCTCTTTCTCCCCTCTTCCCCCTCTCTCTAAACCCCTCTTTCCCTTCCTCAGGTGAGGATTAAAAAAAAAAAAAAAAAGGAAAGAAAGTGGTTCAACGTGACTCTGGAAGACAAAGTGCCTATGCTGGAGAGGCAGCGTTCGAGGCCAGAGAAGTGAGCAGACATCATGGGATGTTGTTAGAGGGCTTCACAGTCGACCGTGAGCCAGCGGCCTAGCCTCCATTCTGGAGGACTGCGTGAAGGGCGGGAGACCGTCTTGGGTGGGGTCCAGAAGGTATGGCACTTGGAAAGCCATGCTGGGGCGGGCAACGGTTGGGACGGATGACAAGGGGCAGATGGGCTGTGCCTTATGGTCCACACCTGTCGGGGATTCTTAACTGACAACTCCGCAACAGCTTTTTAGCTTCCCTTTGTCTGTCCTTCTTATAGGGCCCCTTTCCCCCCCATTTGCTCTCTGCCAGCTGAAGCTGCCGCCCCGTTCCTCGCAGGAAGTAGCTTCCCCCACTGGGAGAGACATCTCTGCCTCTCTATCCACAGCTTCCTCATCCTTTTAGGCAGAGATTCGTGCAGCTAAAGTAAATCAGAGAAGTAGGTTGAAGCTGTCCATTCATTCATTCATTCACTCATTCGTCATACATCTACTATGCTCCTGGACCTGTCTTAGGTACAAGGGATGAAGTTACGAATAACGACAGCAAAAAAGGGAAACTCCCTTCCTTCATGGACCATACATTTTCACTAGAGGACTCCATCGATAAACAGATACACCAGTAACATGCGGTTTGTTAGATGGCAGTTAGGGTTCAGGAGAAAGATAAAGTGGGGAAGGGGACTGGAGGTCAGCATGGACGTGGCGAGTGGAAAGTCGTGGTTTCAGATAGGATGCTCGTGCAAGGTCTTGCCGAGAAGGAGGTAGGTGATAACGCAAGGATGAATTGATTGCAGGTAATGTTCTTTTGATAGACACATTTAGGTTCATATTAATGGCCTAGCAATTGGTTATTTTCCTAAGATAGTCTCTCTCAAATTTCATTTAAAACATGAGTCTCTCTTCGATGGTCTTTCATTTCTCCACTTCGTATGCAGCGTGGGCGTGCGCACGTGCGTGTGTGGAGAAGCGTTTCTCTGGCATACCAAAGCAAGAATGGAGGCATGGAAACAAAAGGGGGCAGGACCCGACCTTGACTGGGCAGACAGCTCTGAGAGGATGAAACATGGGGCACATCATGGGGATAACACCCCGAGAAAAGGAGGAGCCATTACCCA
>PVJD01019874.1:0-10709 GCA_004026545.1 Mormoops blainvillei
AGACACCAATCTATGAGACTATGAAGATATAAGTAAATTAATAATTTGAAACTTCAGTGAGGAATGAGATATTTACCATAGTCTCAAAGCACCTCTTTACAAAATACTTATTACATAAATAAATAAAAATCTTACAAAAAACCAAAATACTTATTACAAGGGAAAAAATGTCTTTACAATAGAGAAGTTAGGCAGATATTATCAGAATTGGCATCAATTGTAATAGTACAATGGAAATCGTGGTCAAGTGATTGGGTGTAACAAGAAGAGCCCAGCATTGCTTCTGTGATGCTTCTGCCAAACATGCATTAACTTCCACCTAATTATGAGGAAATATGAGACAAATTCAAATTGAGGGGTATATTTTAAAACAATAGGCCCATAATCTTCAAATTGTTAAGGTCATTTATGAAAGTCAAGGGAAACCTGAGGAATGGTTCCAGACTGAAGGAGGCTCAAGACACATGACAACTAAATACAATGTATAATTTGAGACTGAATTCTTTTGCCACTAAGGACAACTGGCAAAACTTGAAGGAAATATACACTGGGTGATAGGGTCGCAAGTTGTCAATCCAGCCTCAGATGGATCAGGTAGAAAAAGGTCCTTCAACTTTCCTTTAAACTTTCAGCTTTTTTGTATAATTGGGATTATTTCAATATAAAACTATGGTAAAGAAAAAAGAAATTCTTATACCACATCAAGAAATAAAACAACACGTGAAGGGAGAGAGGAAACTTCCTGTATCCGTTGAGAGCTCAGGACTTGGAGGGCTGGGGAGCAGAGACACGTGAGTGACCAAAGTGGCCAAACTGCTGATGGCTCCGAAAATGGGGTTGTATTTTTAAAGATCTGAGAAGAAATCATCAGCGTTTGAAAGACATAAAGTTATTGTGTTATGCAGACTTTGAGTTATCTGTAGTATTTAAAGAATACAGAGAAACCATTTTCAGAGAAGCTGGGTAGAGAAAAGAAGGAAAATCCTTGCAAAGTCATAGAACATGACTTTGGGTTTATTAAATATAAAAAGCTTATATTTAAGCTCTGTAAAGATCGCTTAACAAAAAAGTGTACTTTATTTTATTTGCAATGTAACTTTTCATAATATTATTTCCCTCTGCAACTATACCAATCTAGAAATAATTTCAGTGTGCTTAGCAGATAAATCTTTAGCACAATCTCAAGGCCCTCTTCTGTCTCCCCGACACGCATTTCTGAAAGGACTGTGATAAGTCAGTTCTCCGAACCATGGCTTGGGCAAGGATCTGAGCTGCCGCAAAAAGTTCATTAAGGCTGAGAACAGTGGGATTACAAGGGGAATAATTACGGGGAGGTGCAATCTTTATTGTGCACGTAGGAACACTGTGGTCATTTTCTTCTGCGTCTACATTCTTTTTCTGGGCTCAGGAAGCTGGCAGGACAACAGACGCACAAGCCTGTGCTGGCTTATCTCTCTTGATACCGCTTCAAAGAATCACACATTAGACCCAACGGTCCCTGCCACGTTCCAGAAAGAACCTTGAATGAATTCTTGGTCTTATCTCCTTGGTAACAAAGGTACAGGGAGTTCATTATTTCTGAGCAGATAACCGCCAACAGAGAAATGGAGAATTTCATAACCATAATGAATTTTCACATAAAAAGGTTCTTGACAGAATGGTGTTTTTGGAATGAAACTTGTCTTTCTACATACCTTTCAGAGATAAACTATTAAAGGTGAAGGATAAAAGAGTTTGAAGTTCTAAACAGATGTAGATATATTACTAGGTTCTATTTCTAGAATTACAGTACAATTATCATCATCATCACCGTCATTTTTTTTTTATTTGACCTCACCTACCCCTGGCCCAATCAGCTTTCTAAGATGTGCTTTGATAGGCTCTAGGGGATAGGGAACAGCTGAGGGACAACAAAATCCTTTTTTGGCTATATAAGTTTTCTGAGTTTGCAAGTCCTTTTCTAGTTTACACAATGTTACCTGTAACCCCACTGGCCTGGGGATGTCCTGGCAAAATGTCTCTCCCCGGATAGTCACAAAAACATTTCAACAAAAATAAAACCCAGCTATAGCAGTGAGTTCCTGTGATTTTAAGGGTACCGAAGCGTGATTCTGGCTCATTCCTCTGCTCTCCTTTCTGCCAGCAAAGGGAGCGTGTTTCCCCGAGCTGTTAGCCCTGTTTCTGTGGGCTGAGGGTCAGGATACCATGGGGTTCTTGGCACATACTGAAAGTACAAGAAATACTTGTGGCATTGAACTAGGTGTCTGCTTTAGATGTTTTTCATTTATTCTTGAATAATTAACACATACACTTGACTCAAAATCTAAATGATAATAAAAGAAAGGCTGTGAAGCTCTTACGCCTCTTTTCCCCAACCATCTGGTTCCTCTCCCTCCTGACAACTTTCTTGTATATCTGGAGGGTACTTTTTGGATGTAAAAGGGGAATTCAAGCTGATGCCCCAAAGAACACCACACTTCCCTCTTTTTTTTTTTTTCTTTTCAAGAGTAAGACACAGTTCAGTGGTCTGCTTTTTTACTTCTGGGGGCCTTCGGGTGTAAGGAATCCCTAAAGGTAGAACGTCAATAATGCCAACACCCCTGGGGAACAAGGAGAGGACATTTTAAGATAGGGTGTGTGTCGTGGGACTGACTTCAAAGCTCTTGTCCAGAAGACGAAAAGGTGTCGGAAGCTGAAGCCGGCCAGTCACGCTCCTGCTTCCCGAAAGATAGGAAGAACGGAGGGTAATTATGGTAAGAGGCTGAACAAACTTTCAATAATACCTGCCAAACTCCGCTTCTCCCAAACATAGCAGAGAACCTAACACATGAAAAGGTGCAATACTGCAAACCTCCACTAGGCAACCGATGTGAGACAAGACCCTGCCTGAATTTTGATTCCCTTAGAACATTTATTTGTACAACAAACTGAGTCCAAGCATGTGGACTCCGTAGGTGAAGCACTGGAGGGGGACACAGGACCTTGTCCTTGCCCCCCATGGGGTGGGTGTCTCACACCTGTGTTCCTTTCTTGGCCTGTCTAATCCCATGTACCCTTCTTGGCGCTGCTCTGGTGCCATTTCCCCACCATGTCTACTCAGATGCTGTGAGTTCTCATTGTTTTATGAGCGAGACTCTCCAGGATGGTCGGCATCCTCCCCAAAGGTTCCTTCAAAAAAACAATAATGCCATTTCTATTACAGTGTGTAGCGAAGAGGAACAAGTAGGGGCACTGCCCTTGGATAGAAAGGGGCTTTACAGAAGGTCCAGAATCTTCCCTGAGACTTTGCCTGCTCCTTGGGGTCCCAGGCATCCTACCCTGCAGCCATCCTTGCTTCTGACGCCAGGAATAGGGCAATGACTAAGTTTTATACAGTGCTCTGGAGTTTACAAAATGCTTTTACATTTTACTCTCATTTGATGCTGAAATCAGTCCTCAGAGACAGGTTATTAACTCATTCTCCTCATGAGAAAGGAAGACTCATAAAGGCCATGAGAAATGACCACAGTTCAACTCCTGTTTCAAAGTTCACGCTTTGTCATCCTTTTGGTTCACTAGTGGGCAAAAGCCCCTTCCTTTTTCTTGCTTAATTCATATAAGGTTGGCTAAAAGTTTCAAAGATAGCTTGACTAAGAAGAATGTTAAATTAACTAGCAAATACGTAACAAAAACATAAATAGCATGAAGCTGGCAAGCTGATGAAAAGGTGAGTTGCGGGAAGTTTGAATCTAGCTTCCTTCTCTCTGCTTCCAGGACCTGGCTCCCAAGGGTGCTCTTCACTTGTCTCCAGCTTTACGGAGACATATAACGTTGTTTAAGTTTAAGGTGTGCACGTGTTGACTTGATGTACTTATATATTGCAAAGTGATTACCATCACAGCGTTAGCTAATACCTCCCTCATGTCACGTAATTGCCATTTCTTTTTTGTGACAAGAACATTTATGATCTACATTCTTAGCAACTTCCAAGTCTATAATACAGTACCCAAGGGCTTTCTTTAAGTTTCCCTGCTTCCTCCACTTTAAGAATAGGAGAGCTGGGGCAAGAGCATGTACTCAGAAGATAATAATGACTAATGTTAACTGAGCACTTACTGTCTGCCAAGGCACCATTCTAAGCACTTTACATACACCACCTCATCTACTCCTTTCAAAATCCCTGAAGGTATATGCAGTTATTACCTCTATTTTACAGTCAAAGGCAGAGAGAATTTCCAGAACTTGCCCAAGGTCATGTAGCTGTCAGCGTGTGGCAGAGCCAAGCATCCTGGCTCAAGAGCCTATCCTTCCATTATGCTCCGCAAGCCCTACTGTGCATGGGAAGGGGCGACAGCGTGAAACTGAGATGGAGAGATGGGAATAGAATTTTCAGGAGAGGGCTGAAACCACTGAAACTGTGGCCTTTTATTATTAACTCACAGAGCAGCCATTCAGTGCTCTCCTTTTATTCTCCCTTCTCATGTGCTGAGACTGCTTTCTCACTTTTGCACTGATGTTTTTAATGAGACAAAATGTTCCTTGATGTCAGAGGACACATCCCTTCTCTGCTCCTACCCAGAACATGGCATAGAGTGAACCCTTCAATAAGGTACCCACCTCGGGGATGATTTTTCAGTCAGTAATTCATACTCACTATGGCAACAAGTTTTGATTCTGTAAGGAAGAGCTGACAGCAGATCAGACTGAAGAGGAGAATGGGTTTCTTGGTTTGTAGATACAACAGGGTTGTAAGGAATAGAGGCAAGAAATGAACGTATATTAGCATCCACTTTGTACCAAACACTAAGCTGGGCATGTTGCATAAGATATCTTTTTTTTTTCATGCAAGCATTAGACTATATTACCTATGTATATGTGTGTATGTATACATAAAACTCTTGTGTGATTTTTGAAGCATACAATGAGTACAGCTGTGTACACATGATTTATAAATGGAACAGGCATAGCTACAGACTTATGCTGCAGTCTGGGTGGTGACCAATGGCCATGTGGTGGTTTTTTAAAATAATTATATATTACTGATTATGCTATTGCAATTGTCCTGATGTTTCCCACTTTACCCCCCTCCACCCAGCACCTCCCAGTCCCTCAGGCAATCCCCCTACCATTGTTCATGTCCATGGGTCATGCATATAAGTTCTTTGGCTACTCCATTTCCTATACCGTACTTTACATTCTGATGCTGCTCTGTAACTACCTGTTTGTACTTCTTAATCCCCTCACCCCTTCATCCACTCCTCCATACATCCCTCCCATCTGGCAACCATCAAAATGCTCTCTGTATCGATGATTATCTCTGTTCTTGTTTGCTTAGTTTGTTTTTTAGATTCAATTGTTGATAGATATGTATTTATGGCCATTTTATTGTTCATTATTTTTATTATCTTCTTTTTCTTACATAAGCCCCTTTAGCATTTCCTATCATAAGGGTTTGGTAATGATGAACTCCTTCATTTTCTTGTCTGCTCTTGGTTCTAAATGATACCTTTGCTGGTTAGAGCAATCGTGGCTGTAGGTTCCTGCTTTCCATGACTTTGAATATTTCTTGCCAATCCCTTCTAGCCTGCAAAGTTTCTTTTGAAAAATCAGCTGACAGTCTTATAGGAATTCCCCTGTAGGAAACTAGCTACTTTTCTCTTGCTGCTTTTAAGATTCTCTCTTTCTCTTTAACCTTTGGCATTTTAATTGTGATGTGCCTTGGAGTAGGCCTCTTTGCATCCATCTTGTTTGGGATTGTCTGTGCTTCCTGGACTTGCATATCTATTTCCTTCACCAAACTAGGGAAGTTTCCTTTCATTATTTTTTGAAATAGATTTCTAATTGCTTGATCTTTCTCTTCTCCTTCTGGCACCCCTATGAAACAAATGTTGGAGTGCTTGAAATTGTCCCAGAAGCTACATGCACTATCCTCGTATTTTTGGATTTTTTTTTCTTCTTGTTGCCTGATTGGTTGTTTTTTACCTATGTTCCAAATCATTGATGTGATTCTCAACTTCACCTACTGTACTGTTGTTTCCCTATTAGTTGTTCTTTATTTTAATTAGTGTATCTTTCATTTATAACTGGATCTGTTTTATGCTGTTGAGGTCCTTATTAAGTTCCTTGAGTATCCTTCTAACCAGTGTTTCAAACTCTGCATCTCAAGGATTGCTTATCTCCATTTTGTTTAGTCCTTTTTTCTGGAATTTTGATCTGTTCTTTCATTTGGGCCATGTTTCTTTGTCTCCTTGTTTTGGCAGCGTGCCTCTGTTTGTTTCTATGTATTAGGTAGAGGTGCTATGACTCTGCTAGCATGGTCTAATATAGCAGGTGTCCTGTAGGGTCCAGTGGCACAGCCATCCCTATCACTCAAGCTGAGTTCTTGAGGTGCACCCTTGATTTGGGCTGAATACACCCTCCTCTTGTGTTGAGGCTTGACTGCTGTCAGCAGTTCGGTGGTAGTGACATACTCAGGCCAGTCAACTGCAAGGACTGGCTGTGACCACTAACCAACAACCTCTGCCCTCTGTGTAGGATCAGCTGTGCAAGGGCAGGGTGCTGATGCTCTGACCCGGTCTGTAGTTGTCCACTGGGTCCGTAGGCTCTGGGGTTTCCTAGGTGGTATAGGCCAAGGTTAGCACCCACCTGTGTTCTGGTTGGGTCACCCTGCATGAGCTATAATGTAATCTGCAGATGGCTGCTACTTGTGCTGGGTTTGGAGGTTCCCAGGTGAAGCCAAGCTGTGAATCCAGACTGGCTGCTGCTAGTATGGGCCTGGGGCCACTTAGCAAGAAGTAAGGGGGCTGGGAACTCACTGAGGCTGGCTGTTGCTTGTTCGAGAGGATTTAGGAAATTGTGAAGCATTAGCCAAGACCAGTCTTTCATATGGAAAGGTCATGGTTAACAACTTGGGTGAGCCTGGAAGTCGTGTGGGACAGAGTCTCAGGGGATCTCCAGTGCAGTGCAAACAGTGTTAGGCAGATTGATGGAATCTCAGATATGGCACCCACCTGCCTGCTCTATGGCTCTTTGCAGGGGTCAGTTCAGGAGAAGGATGATAGCCTCTGCCTTCCTTTCTATCTTGGAGAAAGCTGCCGCCAGCTCTCACCTTAATGCCAGGTACTTCAGTTCCTCCCCGTATGCCACTGGTGCCTTTCAAGCTGCTACCCTGGTGCTGGAGCTCAGAGAGAAAGAGTCTGAGTAAATTCACGTGTGGGTCCTTCAAGAGTAGCTGCTTGGGACTCCTTAAGTTTCTTTCACTGACTTAATTCCCACTGGTTTTTGCAGCCAGATGTTATGGCTTCTTTCTGGCACTGGAATCCCTTGCTGAGGGTCTGGGTGTTGGGCTTGGTTACTTTACTCCTCAGGTATTCCTCCCGAATTTTTATCCACCACACGTGGATGTGGGACCAGCCTGTTCTGTGGCTCTGCTCCTCCTACCAGTCTGGATGGATGTGGTTTCTTTAGTTGTGTAGTTGTCGAACTTCCATTCCACTCGATTTCTTTCAGTTCTGAATGATGGTTGTTCTATAGCTTAGTTGTAATTTGTATGTGGTTGTGCGAGGAGGCAAGCTGTATTTACCTATGCTGCCATTTTGACTGGAAGTCCGCATATGATACCATATTTAACCCTTAGTATAATAATTTGGTGAGATGGGCATCATTACTATGGTCTGAATGTTTGTGTCTCCCCCTGCTCACCCACCAAATCCATATGTTGAAATCTTAATTTCAAATGTGATGGTATTAGGACAAGGGGCCTTGGGAGGTTCTTAGGCTGTAAGGGTGGAGACCTCATAAATGGGTTAATGTTCTTATAAAAAAAGACCCCCAAAAGATCCCTAGCTCTTGCCACCTTGCAAGGACACAGCAAGAAGGGGCTGGTTACGAGTGAGGAAGAGGGCCTTCACCGGGAGGCGACGCTGCTGGTGCCTCCAGTGCTGTGATAAACACAGTTCTGTTGTTCATAAGCTACTCTCTGTGTGGCATCAGTTATATCAGCCTGAACAGACTAAAACAATTATTTACAAACAAGGAAACAGATGCTGAGGTACCCTGTTCCTCTCTACTCTACAAAATGGTCACAATCCTGTCTTTCCTTTTACCATCTGCCTCTGGGCCCTGGGACTCTGTCACACTGCCTCTGGTGCCACGCAGACACAAGGAGGTGCAGAACCAGACTGGGTAACTTCAAGAGTTGATGCAGCATTAAGGAAGGATTTATTAGGGAAAGTGTAGAGTTCCTCATTTTCCCACTGATGGACTTTCAATACCTGTCTATTCCAGGGGCATCAAACTCATTCATGTCCTTCCTCTTAGACATGGGGGGGAGGACACGTGGGCCTGGGAATGGTGTCTTGGTGCCAGCAAAGTGCAGGGGCAGGGGCGAGTTTCCCGAGGTCCCCTTTCCTGACTATTTGAAGGCTTCAGTCAGCCTGCGCTTGGCTGCTCGCTGTGGCCCGGAACGGTGGCTAAGCAGGGAGATTTACTGCCCTGCTTTCTGTGTCCAGCTATTTTAAGCGTCATTTATGCTCTGGTGTCTTTTTAAATTTATGGCTGTCCACTCCAGTTCAAGGAACCTCTGTACTCCTTCCTGTGGCTTCTTGTAAATGCCCTCTGAAATGCTGACTTAGTTTTACACTGGATGTGCTACAGAGCTTCCTGAAGTCCCTATAGGGTCTCTGTTCCTTACTTTGGATTTTATTTTAAAAAAGACAAAAGTGCATAAACATGCATCATAAACAACCACAAAATGTTGATCTTTCTTCTTAATAGCAAAGCGTATACTCCTTGTGGGCAAAACTATAGGGAATCAAAAGCATTTTCCTTGTGACATAAAACTTCAGGTGCCCAGTATAAACGAGGAAACGGATGCCAAGTGATGTCTCTTTGAAAAGGGTTAGGGTAAATTCCTCTTCTTTCCCTCCTTATCAAGTATGCTGGTCCTCTCCGACACTTTTTTCCTTTCCTGTGTATCACTTTCCGTGCCACACCTGCAATTTCGGATGGGACGGGCCACCATTGTGGACTAAATTTTACCTAACCTTTGACCATCAGAACTTGTTGTTCCCACGGCTATCTTTAGAGAGGAAGTACTGATGATCTTAGTCTTCCGAATTATCGTATGAAAAGTGACTTCCCAGCAGATGTGGCCTAGGGCACTCACTGACTATCGATGAGTGAATTTCCTCATTACTTGCTTCAGGAAGTGTCTGATCCAGCCTGTATCAGAAGAATAAGGAAGTGTACAGGGCGGGGTGACAGTGGAAGTTTGTGTGAAAGGTGATAAAGCTACAATTATAATAGACATAAAAGATGGAAATGACTCAAGAGGACTTCCAAGCCAAGGGCCGATTACCTAGTCCTGTTTCAAATCACCTAAGAACTTTTATGCAGCCTCTGTTCTCCCCAGGACCTCAAATCTAGCTGGGTTGGGAAATATCTCTAATATTTTGAGGTGTGGTAGGTTAAGTGTCACATTAGCAGTCCAGAGCAGGGGTTGACAGACTATGGCCTGAATACCAAATCGGACCCTGTTTCTATAAATAAAGTTTTATTGGGCCACTGTCACACCCATTTAACTTATTGTCTATGCCTGCTTTACAGCTGCAGAGCAGAGCAGTTGCAACAGAGTCCTTATGGCCCTCAACCCTAAAGTATTTCCTACCTGGACTTCTACAGACAAAGTGTGCCCAACCCTGATCTAGAGTGGGTGCCTCAGGTCGGGGGCAGCAGGGGGCGATCAACCCAGGCTGGAACACTGAAAGAAGGCTTCGCATAAGGGCTTCAACTATGTCTCAGAGATTTCCAGGGTTTGTCCAGAGAGGATGGGGTGGGAGAGGGTATTTCAGGCAAGGAAGGCTCAAGACCATGACAATTACTAGGGAAAAGTTTGACAGGAATGGAGAGATTATTTGAGCAGGAATAAGATGGTAGGATGGATGTACAAGCTAGGTCTGAATAGCAACAAGCCTTGAATGCCAGGCTAAAATACTCTAAGTGATGAAACATAATTTTCTCATACCAGCGTCCACATGGGTAGCAGAGACTTTTAAAGTCCATTTGAGCTCTAAGAATCAATTTTTAAAAGTCCTGATGCCTATTCCCATCCCAAGAGAGTCTGTCTTAATTGGTCTCAGGAGGATCATTGAGTTTTGTTTATTTGTGAAAAACTTCCCTGGTGACTCTATTTTGCAGTTGGGAACCTCTTCCTAGAAGGAGGAAATAGCCAGGAATGCGCCTGCAGAAGCCAAGCTCAGGGCCAGGTAAATGCAGCAGGTGCCCAACACATGTGAGTCAAATTAAATCAGCAATATTGGCTTGTCCCAGAGCCAGGCTGATAAGCCTCTGTTTTACTAGAGTCAGCTATATCACATTCAGTTGGCCACATGGTTTCCAATAAAAGAAATCACTTCTGCCCGCCTTGGCCTAATCTTGGAAAAGCCCATGATGCTCAATGCAATATTGAGTCTGTTTATACCTTTGGGCATTTAATAGAGTTTTCTTTCATTGTTACTTTAACACGACCATTTTCAAGGCCTTCCACAATGTGCTCCTGGCCTTGTTACCTCTCTGATCTTCTCTTTCACATGTAACCCAGATACTCCCCTCCGGACACTGCACTGGCCTCTTTGTTCTTTGAACACATGAGGCATGTCCCCGTCTTAAGGAGTCCACACAGGCTTTTCCTCTTCCCCAGATGCCCTTCCCCTTTCTCCCTTCCTCCCCTC
>PVJD01019875.1:0-10710 GCA_004026545.1 Mormoops blainvillei
GAGAAGGGGGTTGGAGGGAAGAGGAAAAGGTATGAAAAAAGCAGGTTAAGAGAGTGGAAAATGGAGTCAGATTGCCTAGCAAACCCAAGGACCCCTGGAGGTAACTAGCCATGAAGTCGAGTGAAACCAGCTTGGGGGGTGCATGGTGGGGAGGGCACATTTCTCCAGCAACATCAGTGCCCCCAGAGAAGGCGTGGAGGAAGAGACATAGGCTTCAAAGAAACACAAAGATAAAATACTGTTTTTTAAAAATTCACTTTAGCAGCAAAGATATTTAAAGTATTCTCAAAATATAATAGAAAAAATGTGGCATAGATACTCTCATACATCTGGTAAGTGTAAATCGAGGTAATTAACTGCAGAAAGTATTTCCTGAGTCTTAAAAAATATTCATTTTGCACTTCTTGGAATCTATTTTATGAAGACAGCAAAAACTAAGAAAAAACTATGCAAAAATATTTATAAAAGTATTATTTACATTTGTGAAAAATTGGAAATAATTAAATTACTAATATTAGGGGGTTGGTAACAAAAGTAACATGATAACCATTGATAAAGGAGTAGCATTCATTGAAACAGATATCTACAAAGAGCCTTTGTTTTGTCTAAAAACACTTGTTGTTGTTTTTATTGTATTTTTTTCCATTACCATTTAGTCCCCTTATACCTCCCTTCCCCCTGCAATCACTAAACTGTTGTCTATGTCCATGAGTTCTTTTTCCTTTTTGTTCAGTCCCTCCACCCTCTAACCTCCCCCACTCACCCTTAGCTGTCAGCCTGCTCTCTATCTATGAGTCTGTCCCCATTTTCCTTGGTAGTTCAGTTTGTTCATTAGATTCCACATATGACTGAAATCATATGGTATTTGTCTTTCTCTGACTGTCTTATTTCACTTAACATAACGATCTCCTGATCCATCCGTACTGTCACAAAGGGTAAAATTTTTGTATTTTTTACAGCTGAGTAGTATTCCATTGCGTAAATGTCCCACAGTTGTCTTATCTACTCATCTACTGATGGACACCTGGGCTGTTTCCTTATCTTGGTGATTGTAAATAACACTGCAGTGAACATGGGGTGGTTATGTTCTTTCAAATTAGCATTTTGGATTCCTTCAGAAAGAGCCTTTAGCAACATGGAAAAAGAAATACACACACACACACACACATGCACAGGGGTTGGCAAAAGTAGCTTTGCAGTGTGAATACATGAAACACAGTTTATTCTTGTATTATTAATTAATTACTGTATTATTTTCTTTTTACCACATGAACAATTTTAATATATGCACCAAAAGTGAACAGGATAAAAGGCATTTTTATAAGTCACAGGGAAAATTCAAAAACATTGACTGTAATTATCTTTGGACAGTAGCATTATAGACAGTTTTCATTTTCTTCATTATTATTTTCTGTATTTCCTAAAATTCATGTACTCTGTCACAATCAGGACAAAAAATAAATAAATACCCCAATAAATGCACTTGTGGGGGTCAGCTGCCACACAGCAGTTCATACACTGTGCTCGGGGCCCATCATCATAGTCAGTCAGCCTAAGAGTCAGCCCCACTCACAGATGAGCCAACAGCAATCAAGACTTAACTACAATAGGAGGGCTCACATAACACACACAACAGACATTCCTGGAGCACCTAGTTCAGGTGATCAGGGAGACTGTGACACTGAACCCCACAAGGCACCTACTACATAAGGCCACTATACCAAGACTGGGAGACATATTAGATCTACCTAATACACAGGTTCAAATAGAGAGAGACAGCCAAATGGGAAGACAAAGAAACATAGTCCAAATGAAAGAACAGGAAAAATCCCCAGAAAAAGAACTAAATGAAATGGAGGTAAGCAACCTACAAGAGTACAAAACAATGGTTTTAAAAGTGTTCAGGAAACTTAGGAAGAGAATGGATGAACTCAAGAACTAAAACAAAGAGATTAAAACAAACATTAAAAAGGATATAGAAACTATAAAAAAGGACCAGTCAGAAATGAAAAATACAGTATCTGAAATGAAGATTACACTAGCAGGAATCAACAAGAGATTAAATAAAGCAGAGGATCAAATTAGCATTTTGGAAGAAAAGGTAGCAGAAAATATCCAATCATAGCAGCAAAAAGAAAAAAGAATCCAAAAAATGAGAATAGTTTAAGGGACCTCTGGAAAACATCAAATGTAACATCTGTATCATAAGGGTACCAGAAGGAGAAGAGAGAGAGCAAGGAATTGAGAACCTATTTGAAGAAATAATGACCAAAACGTCCCTAACCTGGTGAAAAAATGACACGCAAGTCTAGGAAGCACAGAGAGTTCCAAACAAAATAAACCCAAAGAGGCCCACACCAAGACACACCATAATTAAAATGGCAAAGGTTAAAAACAAGGAGAGACTCTTAAAAGCAGCAAGAGAAAGATAGTTAACTGCAAGGCAGCTCCCAGGAAACTGTCAGCTGATTTCTCAACAGAAATATTTCAGACCAGAGGGACTGACACAAAATATTCAAACTGATGAAAAGCAAGGACCTATAATCAAGACTACTCTACTTTGCCCTATCATTTACAATTGAAAAAGAAAGAGGCAGTTTCCCAGACAAAAAAAAAGTTAAAGGAGTTCATTACCACCAAGCCATTTATTACAAGAAATATCAAAGGGACTTCTTTAAGAAGAAGAAAGGAAAAAAGAGGAACATAGTTATAAAGAATAAAATGGCAATAAACACTTACCTATCAATAATCACTTTAAATGGTAAACAGATTAAATGCTCTGATCAAAAGACATAGGGTAGCTGAGTGGATAAGAAAATAAGACTGACTACAAGAGACCCACCTCAGAAAGGAAAACACATACAGACTGTATCTAATACAGTCATAGTAGAAGATCTTTACACCTTACTAACATCAATTAACAGATCTACAGAAAATCAAAAGTAAAGAGTGGACTTAAATTACAAACTAGACTAGATAGATTTAATTGGTATTTTCAGAGTTTTTCACCCCAAGCAGCAGAGTATACATTTTTTTCAAGTTCTCATGGAATATTTTCTAGATTGACTACATATTAGGACACAAAAAAAGTCTCAATAAATTTAAGAAGATTGAAATCATATCAAGCAAGTACCTTCACTCACCACAATGGTATGCAACTAGTAATCAATTATAAGAAAAAAACTGAAAAATACAGAAACACATGGAAGCTAAATAACATGTAACTAAACAATGAATGGGTTAATAATGAGATCAAGAAAGAAATCAAAAGTCACCTTGACACAAATAAAAACAAAAACACAGTACAAAATCTATGGAATACAACAAAAACAGTACTAAGAGAGAAATTCATAAAATTATAGACCTATCTCAAGAAACTAGAAAAATCTCAAATAAACAATCCAACCTCTCATCCCCATGTGAGGGCACAGCAAGCCAGGGAAAGAAATAAAACTGACTATACTGGAACCCTGGTTTCAGACTTTCAGCCTCCGGATGACTGTACCAAAACAGGCCTGGCTAGATGTGGCCCCAGGTTCCTCTGCTTTAAGTAGCTTCTGAACTGCAGTGAGACTTAGAAAATGTAGCTCTCTGCTCACCTCCCCTTCACCCCAACAATGTACCTGCCCAGGGAAGAGAACACTTTCTAGAGTCAGCCATGGAAGATCCTGCCTGGACAAGGAAGTGACTCTAAGGCCCAGGAAGAAAGAGCCACTCTCCATTCAGGACAAGACTTCCTGACAGGCCATAACCTGCTCATCCCAGGTACACACCAGCCAGGACCAGTGCCTCCTGAGCCGGACCAGAGTCAGGCTCCTTAATTCTCCGCATAGTAGTGAATGGACTGATTAAAGCTGAAGCTTGCTCTTGATATAAGACAAGCCCTAAAGAGGTGAGTCATTTTACCAGTAGGACTGGACAGAGGTGATTATTCTTGCTGAACTACGTAATACTTCAGTGAAACAAAAGCTTCTAGAAACATCAATCTCCAAAATGGGGCACAAGCACTTGGCGAAATCAAGGGGGATTTATTGAGATTCAGGGAGAAAATATTACACTTACAACTAACTAAATTTCAAGAACTGGTGGATATCAAGGAAGATGGAAATTTATTAGCTGAGTTTCAAAAACAACCTCTGAGTACCTGGGGGATGAGATTAAAAATAAGGATCTTGTTTCAGTAATGCAGCCAGCAACTCACTTGTTCCATCTCTTTATCCGGTGAGAAAGCTTCACCCACAACAGTGTGGTAGCCACTAGTGCCATTTTCCAGGTTCTTTCTTGTGCTCCCCTTTCCAAGCAAGTAATGGAATTGTAACCTCCTACCCACTTTGGGTTAGGTTTGACCATGTGACTAACTCTAACCAATAAAATGTGAGCAAAAGTGCTGGCACACTTCCAGGTGGAAATTTTAAAAGCCCATGAACAATTCACATTGTCTTTTGCCTCTGGCACGATGATTGGTGATAGTCAAAAGGGTGACACTCCATCAGCCTGGGAACCTGAATACCCCCCTCCAACCCATGATAGAGGCATAACTTATAAAAGAACAATAAACATACTGAGTTTTAATATGCTGAGATTGTGGGGTTCTTCGTTACAACATAATAAATCTATTTATGTTGACTAGACAAATGAAGGATCAAAATGATCAAAATTTAGGACCAGACCTTTAGCTCACTAATCCCAAAATGTTGAGCCATGATCAAATCACATCACACTGAAAATTTTAGTGACACCAAAATTAGTTAAATATGTCTCATTAATTTGAATTAAAATATTTGTATTATTTAATATCAGTTACTTAAAATGTATATTAGTTGACATTTTAAAAATCTAAGCTTACACCTAAAGAAACTAGAAAAAGAATGACAAAACTCAAAGTGAGGAGACAGAAATAATAAAGATCAGAACAGAAATAAATAAAATAGAGTCTAAAAAAACAATGCAAATGATCAATGAAACCAAAGCTGGTTCTCTGAAAATGTAAATGAGATTGCTAAACCTTTAACCAGACTCATCAAGAATCAAAGAGAGAGGACCCAAATAAATAGAATCAGAAATGAAAGAGGAGAAGTAACAACTGACACCACAGATTTACAAATAATTTTACAAAAATGCTATGAACAACTATATGCCAGCAAATTGAGCAATCTTCACAAAATGGATTAATTCCTAGAAACATACAATCTTCCAAAATTGAATCAAGAAGAAACTCTCAATAGGCTGATTACAATTAATGAAATTGAAGCAGTAATCAAAAAACTTCCAACAAACAGAAATCCTGGACTGGGTGGCTTTACAGGTGAATTTTACCAAACATTCAAAGAATAACTAACATCTATTCTTCTCAAACTATTCCAAAAATTTCAAGAGGAGGCTCCCAAGCCCAGTTTATGAGGACAGCATTAATCTCATTCCAAAACCAGGTAAAGACACTACAAAGAAAGAAAATTATAGTCCAATATCCCTGATGAACATAGGTGCAAAAATCCTAAGCCAAATATTAACAAACCAAATTCAACAATACATAAAAAGACCATACACCAGGATCAAGTGGAATTTATTCCAAGGATGCAAGGTTGGTACAATATCCACAAATCAAATTACCATGACGCACCACACAAACAACATAAAAGATAAATATCTTATGATCATATCTGTAGATGCAGAAAAAGCATTTTAAAATAATCCAGCACCCATTTATGATACAAACTCTCAGCAAAGTGGGAATAGAAGGAATACACCACAACATAATAAAGACCATGTATGACAAACCCACAGCCATCCTCATACTCAACAGGGAAAAACTAAGTGTTTCTCTTCAAACTAGGAGCCAGGCAAGGATGTCTACTTTCATTACTCTTATTTCACATAGTACTGAAAATCTTAGCCACAGCAATCAGAGAAGAAAGAGAAATAAAAGGCATCCATATTAGAAAGCAAGAAGTAAAACTGTCATTATTTGCAAATGACAGGATACTGTGTATAGAGAGCCCTAAAGAGTCCACAAAAAAAAAACTAGAATTGATAAATAAATTCAGTAAAGTAGCAGGATACAAAAGAAATATTCAGAAACCTGTGGCATTTTTATAGACCAATAATAAACTATCAGAAAGGAAAACTAAAAAAACAATCCCATTTACAATTGTACCAAAAAATTAAATAAAATATCTAGGAGCAAATTTAACCAACAAGGTAATAGACCTGTGCTCAAAAAATTATAAGATACTGAAGAAAAAAATTGAAGAAGATACAACTAAATGGAAGCATATATCATGCTCATAGGTAGGAAGAATTACCATCATTAAAATATTCATATTACCCAAAGCAATCTATAGATTCTATGCAGTTCCTTGAATTGAATTCCATAGAAATACCAATGCTGTATTTCATAAAAGAAGAATGATAATTGAAAAATTTATATGGAATCACAAAAGACCCCAAATAGCTACAATAATCTTGAGAAAGAAAAACAGTGGAGGTATCACACTGTTTGATGTCAAACTATACTACAAGACTGTAGTCATCAATCAGCACGGTACTGACATTAAAAACAGGCATATAAATAAATAAAACAGAATAGAGTGTCCAAAAATAAACCTACACCTATGTCATCAATTATTATTTGACAAAGGAAAAAAGAACATACAATGGGTAAAAACAATCTATTCAATAAACGGTGCTGGAAAAAATTGACAGATGCATGTGAAAAATGAAACTAGACCATTGTCTTCCATCATATGCAAGAATATATTCAAAATGGATTAAAGACTTAAATGTAAGGCTCAAAATCATAAAACTGCTATAAGAAAACATAGGCAGTAAAATCTCAGACATTTCTCTTAGCAGTATCTTTTCTGAAACATCTCTGGGCAAGGGAAAAAAAGAAAAAATAATCAAATGAAACTACATCAAACTAAAAATTTTTTGCACAGCAAAGGCAGCCATCAACAAAATAAAAAGATAACTCACCAAATAAAAGAACATATTTGTTCATGATATATTCAATAAGGGATTAATATTCAAAATTTATAAAAAACTCATACAACTCAACGCACACACAGGCACACAAAACCCCAAACAATCCAATTAAAAAATAGGCAGAGGACATGAATAGAAATTTCTCCAAAAATGGCCAAGAAACATTTGAAAAGATGCTTAATGTCACTAGTAAGAGAAATGCAAATTAAAACTACAAACAGATATCACCTCACACCTGTCAGAATGGTTGTCATCAATAAATTTATAAAGAAATGTTGGCAAAGACGTGGAGAAAAGAGAACCCATGTGCACTGTTGGTGGAAATGCAGACTGGGGCAGTGTCTGTGGAAAACAGTATGGAGTTTCCCCAAAACGTTAACAATGTAACTGCCAGCAGCATTTGAGATTTTGCTACATAGTTATATGTCACCAGTTTGGACTCAAATAAACTCATAAAAATTCTCTAAAAAAATAAAATAAAATAAAATGTAACTACCCTATGACCCAGTGATTCCATTTCTGGGAATATATCCAAAGAAACCCAAAACATTAATTTGAAAGATGTGCAACCCTATGTTCATTGCCATGTTATTTACAATAGCCAAGATATGAAGTAACCCAAGTGCCCATCAATAAAAGAGTGGACCTATAACCAATGGAATATTACTTGACCACAAAAAAGAATGAAATCTTACCATTTGCAACAACATGAATGGATACAGGGTATTATGCTCAGTGAAATAAGTCAGAGAAAGACAATATCATATGATTTTACTTATATGTTGAATCTAAAGAGCAAAATAAATAAACAAACAAAAATTAAATAGGCTTATAGATACAGAGAACAGACTGATGATTGGCAGATGGGAGGGGGTTGAGGGACTGGGTGAAAAAGGCGAAGGGATTAAAAAGTACAAACTGGTAGCTATAAAAGTGTAATGAGGATATAAAATACCTCATAGGAAATATAGTCAACAATATTATAATAACTATGTATGTTGCCAAGTAGTTACTGGAAATATGGGGTGGAGTGCACTTTGTGAAGTGAATGATTATCAGACCACTATGCTGTACACCTGAAGCTAATACAAAATAACATTGAATGTAAACTGTAATAAATATATACATATGGTCCTTCTGGAATGCAGGAAGATCAACTTGAAAACATGGCATTCTTTCTACTCTTATGGTTCACATGGAGTCTCACATTTCTGATTGTGCAAATTCTAGGCACATCCAAAAATCCCCTCCCAAGAAGTTACTGTTTACCTCATAAGAACTTCAGACTCTAAAGCTTTAACCTGAAGATAAAATGGAGTCATTCATTTACAATGACTTATTTTGTGTATAATAACACATTATTCTATAAGAATCTATTAAGAATTGATTCTTATTCTACAGTGATTACTAGGTCCTAGCTTCTTCCTTCCTATGCCTGCCCCAGCCCTCCCCAGAATTTGGAGATGCCCTTCTATACTTGGGAACAACTAGGCTCCAGCAGGTATTCTAACTAAGGTTTGTAAAATCCTTTTACTTTTAAATTCAGCAAAGAAAACTTTGAAGTGCATCAAAAGGAACTTCTACTAATGTGTCAGTCACCTATTACTACATAACAAACAACGATAGAATGTTCATGGCACAATAGTAAGCATGCATTTCCCTCATGCATTTGTGGGTTGGCTGGAGCCAATCTGATACAGTTGGAGCTTGGCTAGGCAGCTCTCAGTTGCAAGTTGGGACCAGATCTGCTCCATGTGGCTCTTATCTTCCATAGGTCAGTGGGCTGGTGTGGCATGTTCTCATGATGATGACAAGTTCATGAAAAAATAAGCCCGGCCAGGCCAAACCCCTGTCAAATCCCTGTTTGTAGGGCTGTTAACAGCCCGCTCACCAAAACAAGTCGAAGGGCAGGCCCAAAGCCAAGAATACATCAACTCTGTCTCCAGTGGGAGAAATGCAGAATCACATGGAAAAGGGTGTGGATACAGGGAGGAGCAAAGGATCTGAGCCAATAAATCAAACACGGAAGGTAGAAATTAATTTACAAAGAGTGGATTCATTAGTCAAAATCTAATCATGGCAGTTCCTATTCATAGTTACTTCCTCAACACCTCTCTTGAAACCCAACCCCCAAACCCCCAATATTCAGTTCTGGAGCATTTCTCATATCCATCTCCTCCAGAGGACAGATTGGAGCCAGAGACCCAGCCTAGATCTTTAGCAAGTTAATGGATATTACCCTAGGAAAGAAATAGAAACCTTGGCTTTTCTCTGTCATGGGAATGCCAGAGGTAAGCCTCTCCCAGCCCTTTAAGACCATCCAGTCTGCCTTGCACTCCGAAGCTCCATAATAGTGATGAGGGAACAGGTCTAAGGGGTCATTTCTCCAATCTTTCCCGGAGATAGGAGCAGAAGCTGAGCTATGCACCATTAAGTTCTTTCTAAATGGGAGATTTGGGGATTCTGTCATCACTAACAAGACAATCATGCATCTGAAACACTTAAAAGAGCATGTATTAAAGGTATTAGAATATGCTTAATGCAGCCCGAAAATTTCTCCCTCACCCTCCTTACCCCCACCTTGTACCCTCCCCCCCCCTCTGCTTCTCCCTCTCCCTCTCACTCTCCTTCTCCTTCCTTTGAAGCCTATTTCCAAAGCTGAGCTATATCTTCAACAAAGGCCCTAAACCAGTCCAACCACACGGCTTGTGGGGCCCAGAGACGCACCTTAGCAATGATTTGCTTTCCCACATTATGGTTGTATCACTCACAAAAGTTAGGAGTTCCACCTTCTGCTATGAAACATGATGTTGAAGTGTGTAGGACTTCGGGGTCAGAAAGACATGAATGAAAACTTGTCTCCTCCTCTTACTATGTGACCTTGGACAAATTGCTTAATCCCTCAGGGTCCTCAAGGGTAAAATGGGAATCATTACAGTAGCTGCCTCATAGGACTATTGTGTGGATGTTGTGAGATAAAATATGAAAGTGCTTCATGCAGGGCCTGCCACATAGCAAATGCTCAATAAATTATAACTAATATAATTTGACGTGGAAACTACAAACCTTTACTGGGAAGGCACCTAATCCTTGTGAACTCCAAGGAGCAGGAACCCTGCATCATGAATCTTATGTCCATAGTATCTGAAACACTTAAAAGACTGGTCTCTCCCTTGGAGGTAAAAGAAAAGTGTTTGGGCCAGTTTGGAGTTAACCGCTCCTGGGTACCCAAACATTATAATAGGGATTTTTGTGGTCTGAGCAATGTCATGCAAAAATGCAGGTGTCTGTGGCCAGCGAATGTAAATGTGAAAAAATGATCACCCAGCAGTAAGGAGGAACACCTGCTGGTATCCGTTAGCTGCCATCACGTGGCACAAACCAACTCTTTCTTCTGCCTCATTGGGCGGTTAAGCAAACTTGCTCATGTGACTGGTTAAGATACTAGCTGTCATCGCAACCCTTTCAAAATAAATCAGGTTTTGTTTTGGTAAATTCAATATATTTCCTAGGATCATTGATTTAACTTGACAGATATTTTTGGAGTGCTTATACTGTGGCAGATGTTGTGGGTATTTAAAAGGCAGAAAGAAAGAAAATAAACATTTTTTGTTTTCTTGCAGTGATAAACAAACTTATGGGTATTTATAACCCCCTGTTTTGTGTGGCTGGGGGTAAGGGGGTAAAATGGGAAATACTCATCCTTCATGATAAGAAAAGTGAGGC
>PVJD01019876.1:0-10708 GCA_004026545.1 Mormoops blainvillei
GTGGTAGGTACAAAATAGACAGGGGGAAGTTAAGAATAGTATAGGAAATGGAGAAGCCAAAGAACTTATATGTATGACCCATGGACATGAACCAAGTGGGGGAATGCTGGTGGGAGGAGGGGTTCAGGGCAGAAGGGAATAAAGGGGAGAAAAAAACAGAACTGTAATAGCATAATCAATAAAACATAATTTTTCAAGAACTACTATGTTTCCTAAATGGCAGGCACATGCTAGACTTTGGGAAAAAATGGTTAAGTCACTAGTTCTCTCAAGGAATGCCCAGCCAGTAAGGAGATCAATATAAAAATTATAATATGAAAAAAACATAGATAAAATGTTTCAGAACCCAATGAAAGCAATAACTCTACCCAGGAGACTGTCAATAGGAGCTCAAGGGATGAGGTGACATTTGAGTGGGTCCAATTCCACACAAAAAAGTGTTCTGCCGTTCCAGTAGGTGGCAACAGGCCTTTTAGGCAGAGGGCATGGATTGATCAGAAGGCAAGCAACTGGATGTGGAAATAGAGTGGGGAGCAGATAGAGAGGGTAGAGAGAAAACCTGCCAATGGGTGCGCCTGGGAACACTGATGCTTATTTGTTCCTCGGTAATAGTTTTACTTTGTTTACAGTCTTCTGTGGCCACAGACAAATGGAGAGGCTATAAAGGCCAGCTGGAGCCAATGTTCATGATTTGGTCTTTGTGGGGTCAGAAATCCAAAGTTCAGGTCAACGGCTACTGGGTGTCAGGATCCAATACTAGGCACCCAGGGAGAAGAGAAAGGCTCATGAAAGAGCCACAACCCTGTACCCTGAGGATCTAATTCTAGAACTTCTTTTGTTGTCATTTTTTTTAGAACTTTTTAAATTTTTTTTATTTTCAGAGAGGAGAAAGGGAGAAAGAGAGGGGGAGAAACATCGATGTGTGAGAGGAACATCAATAGGCTGCCCCCTGCACACTCCCATCTGGGGACCTGGGCCACAACCCAGGTATGTGCTCTGACTAGGAATGGAACTGGTGGCCTTTCAGTTTGCAGGCTGGCACTCAATCCACTAAGCCGTACCAGCCAGGGCTAGAACTTACTTCTGAACATATCTTTTCTCTGTCTCACTTTTCATTTCAATTTCATTTCTCTAAGGAAAAGGTAGCCTTAACCTCCCCTAAATTGCTGAGGAAAAATTTGAGGCAAGTAAAGTTTAAGCAACTTACCTTTCTTTACCAAGTGGGCATGTACAAATTCTGGCATTCTGGTCAACCTAATGGCTAGGCCTGAGGTGCAGGTGCAACCAGAAAAGTCAGCATTCGTACTGCCTGTCACTACCAAAACCATTAAGTAGCAACAAGGATTGAGTCTTTATGGGCACTTTATTCAGATGCTGGTGATCTGAGAATATGGCAGGTTATGTACCGTAAAAGCCATCTTAACATCTCAAGTGAACCTTTTTACAAGGAAAAGAAAAGAGTAGGTAAGAAGCTTGGAAAAAGATAATCACCTAAGAGTTGCAGCCTGGCAGCGATTTTCCTAGTATTTCTTTATCTATGGATCCACAATTCTTTATCTGTGTCACAGATATCCCCTATCTTGAGAGCCTGCAGATCTTTGAGGCACAAATATTGAATTGCTTGTTGACCTCCTTGAATCACATGGTCATGTATTTCAGTTACTGAAACAACAGTTTTCCACATGCATTAATCACTTAAGCCTATCAACTATAACTAAAGCTAAAATCTTCAACTCTTGAGTTCCTCTATCACAGCTATCAGGCTGGGCTCTGTGCAGCTATCAGGCAGATGTTCGTCTATTTTATTTTTATTTATTTTTATTTTTTTTATTGTTCAAGTACAGTTGTCTCCATTTTCCCACCACCACTTTCTCCTGCCCCACTCTCTCCCACCTCCCACCCTCAATCCTTCCCCCTTTTGGCTTTGTCCATAGGTCTTTTATACATGTTCCTTGACAACCCTTCCCCTTCTTTCCCCCAATATCCCCGTCCCCCCTCCCATCTGGATACTGCCAGTTCTTTATTTCAGTGTTGCTGGTTATATTTTGCTTGCTTGTTTTGGTTTTTTTTTAAGACTTTATTTTTAGACAGAGGGGAAGGGTGGGAGAAAGAGAGGGAAACATCAACTGCTGAGGCTTGTTTTGTGCCCTATCATGTGGTCTATCTTTGAAAATATTCCATGCGCATTTGAAAAGAATGTGTATTTTGCTTCTCTGGGGAAAAAAATTCAATATATATCAGTTAAGTCCATTTGATCTAATACGTCATTCCACTCCACAATATCCTTGTTGATATTTTGTTTGGAAGATCCATTTTTTAAAAAGATTTTATTTAATTTTTAGACAGAGTGGAAGGGAGAAAGAGAGGGAGAGAAACATCAATGTGTGGTTGCCTCTCATGAGCCCCCTACTGGGGACCTGGCCCACAACCCAGGCATGTGCCCTGACTGGGGAAATGAACCGGCAACCCTTTAGTTCACAGGCCACTGTTCAA
The DNA here is from genome assembly GCA_004026545.1 of Mormoops blainvillei. Taxonomy (NCBI): domain Eukaryota; kingdom Metazoa; phylum Chordata; class Mammalia; order Chiroptera; family Mormoopidae; genus Mormoops; species Mormoops blainvillei. Next base: position 2,494 of record PVJD01019876.1, read on the forward strand.
TCCACTGAGTTATACCAGCCAGGGCTGTTTTGCTGATTAGGTTCCACTCATAGATGAGATCATATGGAATTTGTTTTTCACCACCTGGCTTACCTCACTTAACATAATGCTCTCCAGTTCCATCCATGCTGTCATGAAGGGCTGGAGCTTCTCCTTCCTTTCTTCTCTGTAGTATTACATTATGTAAATGTACCATAGTTTTTTGATCCACTCACTCACTGTTGGGCAGTTAGGTTGCTTTCAACACTTAGCTATTGTGTATTGTGCTGCTATGAACATTGAAGTGCAAAGGTTCTTTTGAATTGGTGTTTCTGGATTCTTAGGGTATAATCCCAGCAGTGGAACTGCTGGGCTAAAAGCCAGTTCCATTTTTAGTTTTTTGAGGAAATTTCAAACTGTTTTCCACAGTGGCTGCACCAGTTTGCATTCCCACCAACAGTGCACTAGGGTTCCCTTCTCTCCACAACCTCGCCAGTGCTTATTGTTTGTTGATTCGTTTATGTAGCCATTCTGACTGGTGTGAAGTGGTATCTCATTGTGGTTTTAATTTGCATCTCTCTGATGGCCAGTGATGCTGAGTGTCCTTTCATATGTCTATAGGTCCTCTGTATGTCCTCCTTGGGGAAGTGTCTATTCAGGTCTTTTGCCCATTTTTTAATTGGATTGTTTGTCTACCCAGAGTGGAGTCGTGTGAGTTCTTTATATATTTTGAAGATCAAACCCTTGTTCTGAGGTATCATTGGCAGATATATTTTCCCATACAGTTGGCTCCCTTTTCATTTTGCTGATATTTTCTTTAGCCATGCACAAACTTCTTATTTTGAAGTCCCATTTGTTTATTCTTTCCTTTATGTCCCTTGCTCTAGGGAACATATTGGTGAAACTACTGCTAAATGGAATATCTGAGATTTTCCTGCCTATGTTCTCCTCTAGGACTTTTATAGTGTCACAACTTATATTTGTCTTTTATCTATCTTGGGTTTATTTTTGTGTATGGTGTAATTTGATGGTCGAGTTTTAGTTCTTTGCACATAGCTGTTCTGACCTCCCAATACCATTTGTTGAAGAGGCTACTTTTACTCCATGTAATGCTTCTGCCCCCTTTGTTGAATATTAATTGATCATAGAGACTTGGGTTTATTTTTGGGCTCTCTATTCTGTTCCATTGTTTGATGTGCCTGTTCTTATGCCAGTATCAGACTGTTTTGATTACAGTGGCCTTATAATATACTTCGATGTCAGGTATTGTGATCCCTCCTTTATTCTTCTTTCTCAAAATTGCTGCAGCAATTTGGGGTCATTTATGGTTCCATATAAATTTTTGAAATGTTCTATATCTGTGAAGTATGTCATTGGTATTTTAATATGGATTGCACTGAATCTATATATTGCTTTGGGTAGTATGGACATTTTGGTGTTATTAATTCTTCCAACCCATGAACACAGTATATGCTTCCATTTATTTCTGTCTTCCTTACTTTCTTCATTGTTGTGTAGTTTTCTGAGTACAGTGCTTTTACCTCCTTGGTTAGGTTTATTCCTGGGTACTTTATTTTTCTTGTTGCTATAGTAAATGGGATTTTTTTTTCCTGATTTCTGATTCTGTATTTCATTGTTGGTGTACAAAAATGCCTTCAATTTCTGGATATTGACTTTGTATCCTGCTGTTTTGCTACACTTATTAGGCCGAGCAATTTTTTGGTGGAATCAATAGGGTTTTCTACGTACACTATCATGTCATCTGCAAACAATGACAGTTTTACTTCCTCCTTTCCAATTTGGATGCCTTTTATTTCTCTTTCTTGCATGATGGCTGTGGCTAGGACTTCTAATACTACGTTAAATAGAAGTAGAGAAAAGGGACATCGTTGTCTTGTTCCCGATCTTAGTGTGAAAACTTTGAGTTTTTGCCCGTTGAGTATGATGTTGTCTGCAGGTTTTTCATATATGGTCTTTATTATGTTGAGGTATACCACCTTTATTCCCACTTTGCTGAGTGCTTTTATCATAAATGGATGTTGTACCCTATCAAATGCTTTTCCCACATCTATTGATATGATCATGTGATTTTTGTCTTTCCTTTTGATTATGTAATGTATTACATTTACTGATTTGAGAATATTGTACCATCCTTGCATCCCTGGGTTGAATCCCACTTGACTGTGTATGATCTTTTCATGTATTGCCGGATCCAGTTTGCCACTTTTTTTTTTTTTTTTTTTTAGGATTTTAGCATCTGTGTTCATCAGGGATATTGGCCTGTAGTTTTCTTTCTTTGTTGTGTCTTTATCTGGTTTTGGGATTAGAATGATGCTGGTCTCATAAAAAGATTTTGGGAGTCTTCCTTCTTCTTGGATTTTTTGGAATAGTGTGAGGACAGGAGTTAGCTCTTCCTTAAAGGTTTTGTAAAATTCTCCTGTGAAACTGTCCGGTCCAGGGCTTTTTTGTGTCAGAGTTTTTCGATTACTGCTTCAACTTCACCAGTTGTTATCAGTCTGTTCAGGCTTCCTGCTTCTTCTTCATTCAGTTTTGGGAGATTATATTTTTCTAGAAATTTGTCCATTTTACCCAGGTTTTGAAATTTCTTGGCATATAGTTGTTCATGGTAATTTCTTACAATCTCTTGTATGTCTGTGGTATCAGTTGTAATTCCTCCTGTTTCATTTCTAATTTTATTTATTTGTGTCCTCTCCCTTTTTTTCTTGATAAGTCTGCTTAAAGGCTTGTGGATTTTGTTTATCTTTTCCAAGAACAAGCTCCTGGTTTTATTGATCCTTTGAATTGTTCTTTTACTCTCTCTGTCATTCAGTTCTGCTCTAATCTTGATTATTTCCTTCTTTCTACTTGCTCTGGGCTTTGCTTATTATTCTTTTTCCAGTCCTTGTAGATGTAGGGTTAGGTTGTTTATTTGAAATGTTTTTTAGGTAGTCCTGTATTGCTATGAACTTCCCTCTCAGGACTGCCTTCATTGTATTCCATAGCTTTTGGGCTGTTGTGTGTTCATTTTCATTTGTTTCCAGAAACTTTTCAATTTCTTCCTTGATCTCATTATTGACCCATTCATTGTTTAATAGCATGCTATTCAGTCTCCATGAGTTTGAATTTTTTGAGTTTTTTCCTTGAGGTCAGTTTCTAGTTTCAAGCCTTTGTGGTCCAAGAAAATGCTTGTTACTTCAATTCTCTTGAATTTGTTGAGGCTTGTTTTGTGCCCTATCATGTGGTCTATCTTTGAAAATATTCCATGCGCATTTGAAAAGAATGTGTATTTTGCTTCTCTGGGGAAAAAAGTTCAATATATATCAGTTAAGTCCATTTGATCTAATACGTCATTCCACTCCACAATATCCTTGTTAATATTTTGTTTGGAAGATCCATTTTTTTAAAGATTTTATTTAATTTTTAGACAGAGTGGAAGGGAGAAAGAGAGGGAGAGAAACATCAATGTGTGGTTGCCTCTCACGTGCCCCCCACTAGGGACCTGGCCTGCAGCCTAGGCATGTTCCTTGAGTGGCGAATCAAACTGATGATCCTTTGGTTCTGAGGCCAAAGCTCGATCCACTGAGCTACAGCAGCCTGGGAGATCTATCCATTTTTGACAGTAGGGTATTAAAATCCCCTAGTATAAGTGTGTTGCTATCTATATCTTTCATGAAGTCCTCCAAGACTATTTTTGTATATTTGGGTGCTCCTATGTTGGGTGCATGTAGGTTTACAATGTTTATGTCTTCTTGATGTGTTCTTCCCTTGAGTATTATGAAGTGTCCTTCTGGGTCTTTTTTTATGGCCTTTGTTTTGAAGTCTATTTTGTCTGATATAAGTATTGCTACCCCAGCTTTTTTTCCCCCCCCGTCCATTTGCTTGAAATATTTTTTTCCAACCCTTTACTTTCAGTCTGTGTAGGTCTTTTGTTCTAATGTGGGTCTCTTGTAGGCAGCATATGTGTGGGTCATGTTTGCTTATCCATTCAGCTACCCTATGTCTTTTGATTGGAGCACTTAATCTATTACCATTGGAAGTTATAATTGATAGGCACTTATTCATTTTTTCCTTTTGTACCTGTTCCTCTTTCTCTCACTCTTTTTCTTCATCTTCTTAAAAGTAGTCCCTTTAGCATATCTTGCAGTGCTGGTTTGGTACAGGTGTATTCTTTTAGCATTCTTTTGTCTGGGAAACTCCTTATTTTGCCTTCCATTTTAATTGAGAACCTTGCAAGGTAAAGTAGTCTTGGTTGCAGGCCTTGGCTTTTCATTACTTGGAATACTTCTTGCCATTCCCTTCTGGCTTGTAGTGTTTCTGTGAACAAGTCAGCGGCTGGCCTTATCGGGGCTCCCTTGTGTGTTACTTCCTGTTTCTGCCCTGCTGCCTTTAAGCTTCTGTTTTTGATATTTGCCATTTTAACTATGATGTGTCTTGGAGTAGGCCTCTTTGGGTTCCCCTTGATTGGGACCCTCTGTGCTTCCTGGACTTGTGTGACTCCTCTCCTCAGATTAGGGAAGTTTTCCATCATTACTTTTTCAAACAGGTTTTCTATCCCTTGCTCCTCCTCTTCTCCTGGTATCCCTATTATATGGATATTATTACATTTCATGCTGTCCTGCATTTCCCTTAACCCTTCTTCATTGTTTCTGAGTCTTTTTTCATTTTCTTGCTCTTTCTGGGAGTTTTTTTTCTACCACGTCCTCCAACTCGCTAACTCGATCCTCTGCTTCATCTAGCTTGTTTTTTATTCCTTCTACTGTGTTCTTCGATTCAGAAATTGTATTCTTCATTTCCTCTTGGTTCTTTTGGTAATTCTCAATGAGCTCATTCAGCTTCCTTATAACCATTGTTTTGAGCACAGTATCTGATAGTTTACTTGCCTCTATTTCATTTAGCAATCTTTCTGGTGATTCCTCATTTCCTTTGGATTGGGGGGTTGTTTCTTTGTCTTCCTATTATTTGAGACTATTCTTTTTTTGCTTCTGCTTCTTAAATTGATCTGACTTCCCGACTTTGTGGTGTGAACTTCTATGGTAGGAGATCTGTGAGATTCAGTGGTGCAGTCTCCTTGATTTCCTGAACTTGATGCTCTTGAATGCCTTTTATGCCATTTATGTTGGTTCTGTTTTTTCTTTCTGGATCCACCTCTGGTGATGTCAGATGTTGACCCCATCTGACCTTAGGTGGTCTGTTCAAGATTTCCAGGGATCTTCTGTCTGTGGCTGTCTCCTTCTGTTGTTGATCTAGTCATTCTGCAGTCAGCATTCAGGCTTAAGCACCATAGGGTGGGGGAGACTCCTTCCCGGAATTGGGGCTATTGTTTCCTCTTGGGCTGCTGCCACTCAGGGGAGTGGTCTGCCTGAGTAAGATAATTCCTGCCGTATAGGGGATGACTCAGCACTGGGTTCCCTGAAACTACTCTCAGTTCTCTTCCCAAAGCTGCTGTCCCATCTCTCCTCAAGCATCTCTAGTCCACTCTGCCTGCCCACTTTGCCAGGGATCTACTGTCTGTGGCTCTAGGCAGGTGTTTTTCAAATGACCCAATTACTTTAAATTATTCTTTTCTAGTTTCACACACATTCCATCTGGACCCTACAGGGGCTTTATATGCTCCTTAATAATGTTAATCAAATATTCTTTATATAGAAATCATCCCGAGGGTAAAGCTTATAAGTCATATAATTTCTCATGTATTCATCTCTTTTATAACACTGTTTTTTAAAATCTTATTTATTGACCTTTTTTTTTAAGAGAGAGAGGGGATGGGGCAGGGGGAGATAAATCGATTTGTTGTTTGACTTATTTATGCATCTACTGGTTGCTTCTTGTATGTGCCCTGACTGGAGATCAGACCCATGACCCTGGTGTATCAGGAGGATGCTCTAACCAACTGAGCCACCAGCCACAACACTCTTTTTAAAGTTGGCTTTTTAATCACCAATTTAGTATATGAATATAATCGTCTTATAAACAATAAAAGAGTAAAGAAAAATAACTAAAATCTCATTTGATGATTTCCTATCCCATTATCTTTCTCAGAGGTCCATCAGGTTTGCTTTTGAGAAGACTGTAGACACTTGCCTGATTTCTCTCTTGATTCCATTTACCATGTAAATGTAGAGAAATCATAAACCTCCCTTCTTCAAATAGCTTAGATCATGAAACCTGCCCATGGGTGTGCCTGGGAACACTGATGTTTATTTGTTCCTCTGTAGTAGTTTTAGTTTGTTTACACTATCCTGTGCTACAAACAATAAAGTTAATTCCTGTTATTCTATAGCTGTTAGCATAAAAGAACTCATTAGCTTTGGCTCATGACTGCTCCCTCAAAACTAGGCTACTTATTAATGACACTTTAGTTCTTTAAAACAGTGAATACTTAATAGAGTACTTGCATTCAAAGTGTACATGAATGCTGTCTACTAGCTGGTGAAAAGAATAAGTATAAAAAATTATGAATCCTAAGTAAAATAAATTTTATATCAAAATTTGGAAGAAAACTGATTTTGAAATTAGTTTCATCTAGCTACTAAGATCATAAATAAATGACACTCAAATACCTTGTGTTTACTTTTATGCATATTTCCTAGACTTAATAGAATCTCTGGAGCACTGCCTTTGTTAAAATATTTATAGACTAGTTCCAAATTACTAAACTATGTTTATGTTCAAACACTAACTGTTTTAGAAATTTTCCAATTTTCTGCTTAAGCTTACAGTTCTCATCTTATCATCCTTACCGTTATTAACTGAATTTTTGTTGTTGTTGTTTAATTTGTTTCCTTTTCTTGTTTTTTTTTTTAAAGGACCACACATTAACTTTATTTTTTTTTTAAGAAACAGGAGAAGGGAGAGAGGAAGAGAAACACTGATGTGTGACAAATACATTAATTGGTAGCCTTCGCAGACAACCAGACTGGGGACCAAAATCACAGCCCAGGTATGTGCCCTGACCAAGAATTGAACCACCGACCTTTCACTTTGAGAAACGATGCCCAACCATCCCGGCCACACAGGTCAAGGCCATCAACTAAATTTTTAAAATGCTTTGACTACTTGAAAATAAGACCCACATTCTTGCCCCCTAAGATCAAGGGTTCAAAATATGGTGACAGAAGGAGATTTGACTTTGGGTGGTGAACACACAAAGCAATATACAGCTGATGTGTTGTAGAATTGTGTATGTAAAACCTATATAATCTTATTAACCAATGTCACCTCCTAATTTAATAAATTTCATTTAAAAAAAATTCAACAGATTAGAGCAGACTCCAGGAAATAAATTATAAACTGATTTTAAGATCCTTTCTAAGAAAGAAAAACATTATACAATACTGTTTGTACTAGTAAAACCCTCAGCATATGCGAAAAATTCCTTAGGCTCTTTCTTTCTTTTTTTTTTTTTTAAAGATTCTATTTATTTACTTTTAGAGAGGATGGGCAGGGAGGGAGAAAGAGAAGGAAATACCAATGTGTGGTTGCCTCTTGAGCACCCCACACTGGGGACCCAGCCCACAACCCAGGTATGCAGAGGGGGATTAAAGTTGGTTGAGGCGCCGGGCACAGAAGAAAATATTGTGCCCCTTAAAAAAGAGAGAGAGACAGGGAAAATAAAAATATATGCCTTCAGAAGTCAGGGCCCAGAGCACATGCCCAGTGCGCCCACCGTTAATTCACCTCTGTAGGCATGTGCCCTGACCAGGAATCAAACCAGCAACCCCCTGGTTCACAGGCCAGCACTCAATCCACTTAGCCACACCAGCCACGGCTCCTTAGGCTCTTTCTACCACTCTATGAAGAAGTTGTATTTGACTATACAACTCTACTGCATGTTTATATTTTGAATTTTTGGAGAGTCTCACAGTTAAAGAGTTATTAATCTTTTTGTAAAGCACTGGTAGCATCTTGCTCTATCTTGAAATTTTTTAAACATATATTTTACTGATTATGCTACTACACTTCTCCCATTTTTTCTTCCCTTTATTCCCTTCCACCCTGCACACCCCCTCCCACCAACATTCCCTCACTTAGTTCACATCCATGGGTCATACATATAAGTTCTTTGGCTTCTCCATTTCCTATACTATTCTTAACTTCCCCCTGTCTATTTTGTACCTACCACGTATGCTACTTATTCCTTGTACCTTTAACCCATTCTCCACCCTTCCCCTCCCTGCTGATAATCCAACATGCGATCTCCATTTCTGTGATTCTGTTCCTGTTCAAGCCGTTTGCT
>PVJD01019877.1:0-10701 GCA_004026545.1 Mormoops blainvillei
GTTTATTTCAAATCTCATATTTTACTCCCCCCTTCTTTTACTCCATATTACTTCCTTCCTTTTCTAATTTTTGTTTTAAATTTTATTTTTTTCTTCTCTATGGCTTGTTCCTATTCCCCATTCTTACTATTTCTCCTCCCTCCATCCTCTCAAAACCATTTTTTCCTTTCACTAGTCATCTCATTTTTTTTCTTTTAAATAATATCCTTATTCTCCCTCCATCCTTTTTAATCTTTGCTTATTTGTCATTGATATATGGTGGTTGTTGTTGCATTTCTTCAATTTTATTCCTAGATGTTCACTATTTTTGTATTTCAAATCTCGTTTTACAGTTCCTTTCTTCTATTCCACTTTGCCTTCCTCTTGCCCTTTCTTATTGTCATGTTAAATTTTATTTTTTACTCTCTTAGCCCACTTTTTATTCCTTACTCTTATTGTTTCTTTTCCCTCTTTCCTCTCAAACTCTTTTTTCTTTCCTTTAGACATCTCATAATATTTCTTCTTTCTTTTTTCCTTCTTATAATATTCATATTCTCTTTCTATCTTTATTAATCTTTGCACATTTGTCATTGATATTGCTCTGGTGGTAGTTTTTCCTCAATTTTGTTCCTATTTTTTCACTATTTTGTTTTAATTTTAAACCTCATATTATACTCTTCCCTTTCTTACTCCATTTTGCTTTCTTCCCTCTTTTTTTATTTACATCGTAAATTTTATTTTCTTTCTTTCCTTGCCTTGTTTCTATTTCTTCCTCTCTTTATTTCTACTCCTTCTACCCTCTCAAACTCATTTTTCTATTAGTCATCTCATATTAATTTCCTTTTCTTATAATAGCCATAACCTTTTGTGACCTTTATTAATATTTGCTCATTTGCTGTTGATATAGTGGTTTTGCTTGAGGTGTATTTTGGTTGGTATATTGTTTTATGGGTAATTTTATTTTGTTCTGGTAGCACCTGTACAACAGCATACAAGAAATGGTGAGCAGTGTAGCTCTCAGTCAGCCAACCAGAAAGAAGAAGCCACCAAAGAATGATGCAACAACAACCAACAGCAAATTACAATAGGAGACCCCACATAAATGGCATAAAAGGCATCCCAAGAGCATCCAGGTCAGAAGATCAAGGAAAATGCAACACTGATTCCAACAGAAGTTTTACCGCAGAAGGTCACCTCTTGAGGACAAGGAGTCAAAGCAGATAAATCTAATATGCAATAACAAACAAAAAGAGTTGCCTAAAATGGGGAGATAAAGAAATAACCACCAGTCTAAAGGAAAGGAGGAATTCCCAGAAAGAGTGTTAAATAAAACTGAGGCAAGCTATCTATCGGGCATAGACTTAAATATAATAGTTATAAGGATGCTCAAGGAACTCAGCAAGAACTACAGGGAACATGTGAGCTACAAGGAACTTGGTGGGAACTACATTGGCATGATAAGGGGCATGGAAACTATGAATAAGAGCAATAAAGAAATAAATAATAAAATATCTGAAACAAAGAATACACTAGGAGAAATTAAGAGCAGGCTAGATGAAGCAGAGGGTCACATCAGCAAGTTGGAAGACAAAGTAGAAAAACAAAAACCAGTCAGAGCAACAAAATGAAAAAGACTCTAAAGAACAAACATAGTTTAAGGAAGCTGCAGGACAACATGAAATGTAACAAAATTCACATCATAAGGATACTAGCAGTAGAAGAAAAAGAGCAAGGGCTAGAAAACCTGTTTGAAAAAGTAATGACAGAAAAATTCCCTAACTTGGTGAGGAAAAAAGTCACAAAAGTTCAGAAAGCACAGAAGGACCCAGAAAAGAATCCAAAGAGGCCCACTCCAAGACACATCATAATTAAAATGACAAAATTTATAGACAAAGAGAGAATCTCAAAGGCAACAATGGGAGAAACGACTAGTAACATACAACAGAGCTCTGTTAAGGCTATCAGCTGATTTCTCAACAGAAACTACAAGCCAGAGGGAATGGCAAGAAGTATTCCAAGTAATGAAAAGTAAAAATTGGCAAACAATACTACTCTACCCAGGAAGGCTCTGATTTAAAATGGAAGGCAAAATAAGGAGCCTCTCTGACCAATGAAAAAAGGCTAAAAGATTACATCTTCAACAAGCCAGCATTGCAAGAGATGTTAAAGAATATGAAGAAACAGAGAGAGAGAGAGAGAGAGAGAGAGAGAGAGAGAGAGAGAGAGGAACACAGGTTCAAAGGGAAGAAATGGCAATGAATAAATACCTATCAATAATAACCTTATATGCAAGTGGATTAAATGTTCTGATCAAAAGACATAGGGTAGCCCTAACTGGTGTTGCTCATTGGGTTGAGTGCTCGTCTGCGAGCCAAAGGTTCACCAATTTAATCCCCAACCTAGGATATACCTGTGTTGCAGGTCTGGTCCTCAGTAGGGGGTGCAAGAGAGGCAACCACACATTGATGTTTTTCTCCCTCTCTTTTTCCCTCCTTTCCCCTATATAAAAATAAATAAATAAAATCTTAAAAAATAAAATAAAATTTTAAAAATATGTTTTTCTGTAAAAAAAAATGAGACATAGGTTAGATGAACGGATAAGAAAACACAACTGCATATATGCTATATACATGAGACCCAACTCAGAACAAAAGATCTACACAGGCTGATAGGGAAGAGATGAAAAAAAAAACAACAAATAAATGGTCCAAAAAATAAAAAAAAGATGGGGTAGCAATAACTATATCAGAAAATAAAATGGACTTCAAAACAAAGGCCATAATGAGAGACAAAGAAGGTCACTATATAATACTTAAAGGAGTAGTTCAATGAGGGGATATAACCCTTGTAAACATATATTCATCCAACAGAGAAGCACCTAAATATACAAGGAATATCTTGGAAGACATTAAGAAAGAGATCTACAGCAATTTAGTCATCATAGGGGATTTTAACACCCCAATGTCAACAATGGATAGGTCATCCAAATAAAAACTCAACAAGGATATTGTACTATTGAATGGCTCTCTATATCAAATGGACTTAATTGATATTTACAGAGCATTTCACCCCAAACAAGCAAAACATACATTCTTTTCAAATAAACATGGATCATTTTTAAAGATAGACCACATGGTAGGACACAAAACAAGCCTCACAAATTCAAGAAAATTGAACTAAAAACATTCAATACATGGAAATTGAACAATGTTATTAAATAATGAACAGGTTAACAATGAAGTCAAGGGGGAAATCAAAAAGTACCTGGAAACAAATGAAAATGAACACAACAAACCGAAACCTATGGGACACACTGCAAAGGCAATCCTGAGAGGGAATTTCATAGCAATAAAATTCTATCTACCTAAAAAAAGATAGAAAAATCTCAAATAATCAACCTAACTATGTCTACAAGAACTAGAAGAACAACAACAAACAAAACCCAGAGCAGGCAGAAGGAAGGAAATAGTCAACATCAGAGCATAATTAAATGACATAGATACTAAAAATGCAATTCAAAGGATCAGTGAATCAAGGCGTTGGTTCTTTCAAAAGATAACATTGACATTTAAGCAGACTCATCAAGAAAAAAAAAGAAATAGGACCCAAATAAATAAAATCAGAATTAAAAAAGAAGTTACAACGAATACCAGAAAAGTCCAAAAGATTGTAATAAATTACTATGAACAACTATATGCCAAGAAATTGGACAACCTGGTCAAATGGATACATTTCTAGAAACATACAATCTTCCAAAACTGCATAAAGAAAAAGAAGAAAGCCTGAATAGACTGATAACAACTAGTGAAACTGAATCAATAATCAAATAATTCTCAGCACAAAAAATCCCTGGACCAGATGGTTGCACTGGTAAACATTACCAAACGATCAAAGAAAATCTAACTCCTATACTTCTTAAACCATTCCAAAAACACTCGAGAAGAGGGAAGCCTCCCAAACTTCTTATGAGATCAGTATTATCCTAATACCAAAACCAGGTGTAGACACAACAAGGAAAATAAATTACCAGCTAATCTCTCTGATAAATATAGATGCTGAAATCAACAAAATATTGGCAATCTGGGTCTAGCAATATGCTAAAAAGACCATACACCGTGATCAAGTGGGGTTCAGCTGAGGGAGGCAAGTATGATACAATATTCACAAATCAACAAACATAAATTCAGCACATAAAAAAATGAAAGACAGAAATCACATGATCATATCAATAGATGTTGAAAAAGCATTTGATAAAATCCAACATCCATTTATGATAGAAACACTCAGCAAATTAAAATATAGGGAGTGTAACTCTTCATAATAAAAGCCATAACAAGAAACCTACTGCCAACATCATACTCAACATGGAAAAACTAAAAGCTTCCCCCTTCAGGTCAAGATAAGGGTATCCACTTTCACCACCATCATTCAACATAGTATTAGAAGTCCTTGCCACAGCAATCATACAAGAAAAATAAATAAAGGTCACCCAAACTGCAAAGGAAGAAGTAAAATGGTCATTATTTGCACATGACATGATAGTGTACACAGAAAACCCCATAAACTCCTCCCAAAAACTACTCGACCTAAAAAGTGAATTTGGTAAAAGAGCAGATGTAAATCAATATTCAGAAGACAAAAGCATTTTTGCATACCAACAATGAAATATCAGAAACAGAAATTAGGAAAAAATCCCATTTACAATACCAACAACAAAAAAAATAAAGTACCACAGAATAAATTTAACCAAGGAGGTAAAAGACCTGTACTTGGAAAAATATAGGACACTGGAGAAAGAAATTGAGGAAGTATAAATAAATGGAAACATATACCATGTTCATGGATTCGAAGAATTAACATCATTAAAATGTCCATATGACCCAAAGCAATCTATAGATTCAACACAAACCCTATTAAAATATTAACAACACATTTCACTGATCTAGAACAAATATTTCAAATATTTATATGGGACCAAGAAAAGACTCCAAATAGCCTAGGTGATCTTGAGATAGAAGAACAAAGTTGGAGGTATCAAAATATCTATTATTAAGCTACACTACAAGGTCAATGTAACCAAAACAATCTGGTACTGGCATAAGAAGGCACATAGATAAATGGAACAGAATAGAGAGCCCAGAAATTAACCCATGTCTCTATGGTCAATTAACATGTGACAAAGGGGGCACAAGCATACGATGGAGTGATAATAGTCTCTTCATTGTGTTGGGAGAAATGGACTGGTACATGCAAACATGAAACTAGACCACCAACTTACACCATCAACAAGAATAAAATCAAAATGGATAAAAGATTTAAACATGAGCCATGACACCATAAAGTGCTACAGGAAAGCCTAGCCAGTAAAATTTCAGATATCCCACATAGAAATATTTTCACTGAATATATATATATATATATCTCCTAGGGCAAGGAGTATAAAGGGAAGAATAAACAAATAAGATTATATCAAGTTAAAAAGCATATACATGGCTAAAGAAATTGTCAACAACATGAAAAGGGAACTGACCGTATGGGAAAACATAATTGGCAATGATATCAGGCAAGGGCTTGATCTCCAAAATATATGAAGAACTCACAGGACTCAACACCAGGAAGACAAACAATCCTATTAAATAATGTGCAAAGGACCTGAACAGATACCTCTCCAAGAAAGATATACAGAGGGCCCACAGGCATATGAAAGGATACTCAACATCACTAGCTGGCAGAGAGATACAAATTAAAACCATTGTGGAAATCACCTCATACCTGTCAGGGTGGTTATTGTTAATAAATAAACAAACAAGCGCTGGTGAGGATGTGGAGAAAAGGGCACCTTAGTGCACTGTTGCTGGGAATGCAGACTGGTGCAGCCACTGTGGAAAACAGTATGGAATGTCCTCAAAAAATAAAAATGGAACTGCCTTTTGATCCAGCAATTCCACTGCTGGTATTACACCCTAAGAATCCTGAATCACTAATTCAAAGGCACCTATGCACCCCAATGTTCATAGCCACATTATTTACAATAGCCAAGTGCTGGAAACAGTCTAAGTGCCCATCAGTAAATGAATGGATCAAAAAAACTGGTACATTTACACAATGGAACACTACACAGATGAAAGAAAGAAGGAACCCCCACCCTTCACAACAGCATGGACAGAACTGGAGAGTATTATGCTAAGTAGAGGGAGTCATTATTATCACATGGTCCCTTAAATGAAGACAAAGATGGAAGAAGAGTCAGAGAGATACAGCAAGGAGATCAGAAGGCAGAGAGGTGATAAATAAGAAGAGAGGGCAGTGAGATTCTAATTATGGGAAGGACTCTACCTATAGTTCCTGGCTTTAAAGAAGGGAAAAGGGGACTATAAGCCAAGAAAGCTAAGAAGGACCTCCAGCAAGGAAATAGGCACCTTAGTTCCACAAGAAAGGAATTAAATTCTGTCAACAACCTGAATGAATGGGCTTGTCTTTAAATTGTTCAGAAATGTCCAGTGTTGTGAAAATCTTGATTTGGGCTTGTGGTGCTTGGCGCAGAGAATCAAGTTGAGACCACCAGACTTCTGACATAAGGAAAAGGGAAACATTGGGACAACTGTAATAGAATGACAATAAACAAATTTTTTAAGTATTGTGAGGTAATAAATACGTGTTGCTTTGCTTGCTGGTGGCTCGTTTCTTGGTGGATTCTCCCCTCCAGCTGGTTGACTGGTAGTCACAACTCCTGTCGCATCTTGTCTGCCCAAGATGGTTTATGAACCCTGACATAGGGTTCTTATCTCCACACATCTCCAGTTCTGAAAGCACATTCTTTTCAGTAGTCTCCAATTTGTCAACTGGTAAAACCTTAACTATGATACTTTGTCTACTTTGACATGCAGTAAATCATGATAAAAACCTTCAAGAAAAGGCTAAAGACTGTCACAGCAGCGGCTGCTCCCCATTTTCTTCTGCCTCAGTCACTCCCACAGCTTATTCCCCTTAAAATACTGTTGTAACTTAATTAATGTTTGTAAAGAACATTTTGAGAAAATGTTTTATTGAATAATAAAAAACATAAAAATTTTAGGAAAACACACTGAAACATGATTGAAAAGTGATTTGGAAAATGAAATGATGGAGATTTTCAGCTATACTAATAAAAGACCAAGCATATCAGAAGTATATGCACAGAAGCTTATGAGTACATTACATCTAATTATAGAGATATTTCCTAAGGAAATTTATCTACAAATTGTGAAAAATCATACTTGATAGCTACTTTAATTTGACATTTAAAAAAATTACTGAGGCAACATAATTTAATAGCTTAGAGCACAAAATCAGATTGCTTGTGTATGAAAAACAACTTCCTCATTTTCTAACTGTAAAACCTTTGATGGGTTATTTAAGCTTTCTCTATTTCAATTATTTCTTATAAAAAATAGGGATGCTAATGACAGTAAATAATTTGAAGAATTATTTTTAGGCTAAATCAATGTACTGTGTGTAAAGTACTTTAGCATTATATGGCACATAGTCAATATTCAACACATTTTTTAAAAAGGTGTTTAATTGTGGTAAAATCAGACAACATAAAACTTACTATCTTAATTATCTTAAGTGTGCAGTTCTGTATTGTTAACAGTAAGACTGTTGTGTGAATGATTACCAGTACTTTTTCTCCTTGAAGAAATGAAACTCTATACTCACTGAAGGCCTCCCATTTCCCAATACCTTCAGCCCATGGCAGCTTTCTGTTTCTATGAGTTTGATTACTTTAGAGATCTAATATAAGTGGAAAAAAAAGTATTTGTCTGTTTTGTAGTAATTGACTTATTTAACTCAGCATAACATCTTCAGGACTCATCCATGGTGTAGTATATCACAGGATTTCTTTCTTTTTAAGGCTGAATAACATTTCATTGTATAGATATGCCACAATTTCTTTATCCATTCATCCATCAGTGGACATTTGAGTTGCTTCTACCTCTTGGTTATTATGAATATTGCTACAATATGTAGGGATGTACAAATAGACATCCTGCTTTCAACTATTTTAGATAACACCAGAAGTGAGAATGATGGATCATATGGTAATTCTAGGTTTGCATTTTCGAGGAATGCCCATATTGTTTTTCATAGCAGCTACCCTATTTTATATTCCTAATCATAGTGAACAAAGGTTCCAATTTCTCCACACCCTCAGCAACACTTGTTATTTTCTTTTTTATTAAATAGTGGTTATCCTAACAAATGCAAAGTTATAGCTCATTATAACTTTAATTTTTATTTCTCTAATGATTAGTAATATTAAGCATGTTTTCATATGCTTGCTGTTTTCTATTTGTGTATCTCCTTTGGAGAAATATTCATTCAAATCCATTTCCATTTTTAATGAAATTATTTGTTGCTTTTTGTCACTGTTGTTGCTAAAGTGTAGAATTTGTTTATGTATTCTAGATTATAACCCCTTTCCCATTCTGTAGGATTTTTTTACCTGCTTATTGCTTCCTTTAATGCACAGAAGTTTTAAAGTTGAATTCAGTCCTAGTTGCCTATTTTGCCTTTGCCGCCTGTGGATTTGCTATCATATCCAAAAAGTCATTGCCAAATCCAATGTCATAAACTTTTCCCCTATATTTTTAAAAGCAGTTTTATAATATTAGTTCTTATTTTTAGATCTTTCATCTATTTTGGGTTAATTTATGTATATGGTTCAAGTTCATTCTTTTGCATATAGATACTCAGCTTTCCCAATACCATTTGTTGAAGACTCTATATTCCCCATTTTGTGGTCTTGGCAATCTTATCCAAGATTTTTTTTTATTATATTTGAGTGAGAGTATATTTCTGAGCTTTGTGTTCTATTGCATCAGTCAACATGTCTATCATTATGTCAGTACCACACTGGATTGCTCACTCTAGCTTTCAAATATATTTTGAAATCAGGAAGTATGAGGCCTCCAAGTATGTTCTTTCCCAAGATTGCTTTGGCTATTATGGGTCCCTTGAGATTTCAGAAGAATTTTAGGATGGATTTTTCTTTTTTGCATACAATGTCATTGGAATTTTGATAAGGATAGCATTGAATTTGTAAATTGCTTTGGGTAGTAAGACAGGTTATTTTAGCAGTATTAGTCTTCTAATTCATGACTAGGGGATATATTTTGACTTATTTGTGTCACCTTACATTTCTTTCAGCAATGTTTTTTAGTTCTCAGTATAAGTGGTTCACCTCTTTGTTTAATTTTATTCCTAAGCATATTTTGATGCTATTGTATATGGGATATTTTAGTTCATTTTTGCATTCTTTGTTGTCAGTATATAGCAATACGATGCATATTTTGTGTAAAAATGTATCCTGAAACTTTGATAAATTCATTGATTAACATGTTTTGTGGAATCTTTAGTATTTTCTACATGTAAGATCAAATCATCTGCACTCAAATAATTTTACTTCTCCTTTCCAAATTGGACACCTTATTTATTTATTTATTTATTTATTTATTTATTTTTGCTTAATTTCTCTGGCTAGGATTTCTAGTACTATATTGAATAGAAGTCACAATAATGGGTGTACTGGCCTTGCTCCTGATCTTAGAAAAAATGTTTTCAGTTTTTCACCATTAAATAAAATGTGAGGTATTGACTTTTTGTTTCTCTTCTTTATTATGTTAAGGTACTTTTTTTCCCATTCCTAGTTTGTTAAGACCTTTCATCATGAAACAGTGTTGAATTTTGTCTAATGCTTTTCTATATCTATTGAGATTATCTTAATGACTTTTATACTTTGTGCTGTTAATTCGATGTATCATAGTGATTAATTTTCATATGTTGAACTATCCTTACATCCCAATGATAAATCCCACTTGATTACCATGTTGAATCACTTCGTAGTATTTTGTTGAGGATTTCTTGGTCATTATTTTTTGTTGTACTGCAAGTAAGGTTGTACTCTTCTTAATCCAGAGGACTATGAACAAGTGTATGAATGCTATACATATCCAACACACAAGATAAACCGAGGCAGTATATAATCACAAGAGACACGACCATTAAAAAAAGAGAATACCTATATAATTTTATTAACCAATGTCACCCCAATACATTCAATAAAAATACCATAAAAAAGATAATGAATAAAGCCACATAGAAAAATTATTAGTGTCAATTTTTTCAAGTTTTGTAGAATTCTTCAGTGAAGTCATCTATCCTGCAATTTTCTTTGTCAGGAGGTTTTTGACAATTGATTCTCCTTACTGGTTATAGTTCTCTTCAGATTTTAAATTTTTCTATGATTCAGCTTTAGTAGGTTGAATTTTCCTTGGAATTTATCCATTAATTCTAGATTATCTAATTTGTTGGCATACAATTGTTCACAGATGTGTATTTTAACCTTTTTTTTTATTTCTGTGGCATCAGTTTCATATGTCCTCTTTTATTTATGATTTTAGTTATCTGAATCTCTCTCTTAGTTAATCTAGTGAAAGGTCTGTCAAATTAGTTGATCTTAAAAAAAAACTCAGTTTCATTAATTTACATAGTGATATTCTTGGACTCCTTTCTTATTTACTTTTATATATTTTTATAATGTAAACATTAAATTTATAGCACTCTATTTTAAAATAATAACAACTTACATTCAATTACATAGAGAAACTATAACCGTTAATACATCTACCCTCCTACTTCATGAAATTAAAATAAAAATCACATCTTAATATGTTGTGTATT
>PVJD01019878.1:0-10700 GCA_004026545.1 Mormoops blainvillei
GGAAAAGTTGGGGCGGGGGGGGGGTTGACCGGTAAGTCCAGAAGAAGTGGAGATGCTGGGCCCTGCCGGCACCTCAGATTTGGCTGCAGGGTAAGGAGATGGAGGACAACCTATCCTCATGCTACCCTCCTGCTGCTTATCATGCTCCTTAGTGACAAGACACCTCACACCTGTTCCCTAAGCTCTCCTTCAATAGCTCTGCATGTCGGGAGCCCTGGGCCAAGGCAGGAGGCTGTTTAGAACAGGAGGGCTGGCTCCCTGCACCTGCCCTGGGCCTAGCTGAGCGGGTAGGGCAGGGAGGCGACAGACCCGCTTCCTGCAGGGCCAGCCTTGGAGCCAGCCTTGCCAGTGAAACCACTGGTGACTTCACAGTGTCACTTGATAATTAGCAGCCTTGTTTCATCTAATCCTCACGGATTTGCTTTCGAACCTAGGCAGCACCTGGCAACAGGTGCGTCAAAGCAGCCATGATGTGCAAAGGCTCGGAATTCGAGAAAAGGGCTGGTTCCGCCCAGGCCGCTGGGACTGGGTTCGGTTCTAGCTGGTGCACGTACTTTCTTGCAGGCCTCTGTGGTGCTTATGCGGCTCCTGGGAAGCCCTGGGGTCCAAGGACGGGGCCACCTTGTTCTAAAGGGTTTCCCCAACCCCGCAGGGAGCCGAGGCCACGCTCCAAGGCCCCGGGGGAACCAGAGATTGTCATCGGCACAGGACGGCCCAGCCAGGCAGCGTGTTTGCTCAGCCCTTAAATGGTCCTGAAGAGTGTGGTCAGTTTTCCTTCACGAAGGGCCCATCTGACTTTATAATAAGCCTCATCTTCCACGGGGCAGAACGTGGGCCAGCTCGGGCCCAGCTGCTGGGACTTTGACCCTTGCCTGACCTCCGGAGAGATTTTCGAGCAGCCTCAAGGATCTCCAAGCCCAAAGGCACCAAACGGAAGTATCTAGCAATCCTAGGTAAGGACTCAAACGTTGGGGTGGAATGGAAATTGATTGTTCATCCTGGCTTTGACGGTGGGCCCTCCGACCGACACCCAGGTCAGGCCTCGGAAGAGGCGGGGCCTCAGCTCTGAGCGGAACGCGGTCGCACGGTGCTGGGCTGGGCGAGGAGGACAGGCTGAATGTGTGGGGCTCCGTGACCTTGGCCAAGTTCCTTAGCCTGTCGGAACCTTGTTTCCTCATCTGTAGCATCGGGTGGTGAGGACACTGGCCTCAGAGAATGGTTGGTAGCATCAGAGATGAAAGGGAGCCATCCCCTGTCACGGTTCTAGTGACACAGAGTAGACACGCGATACCTGGTGGGGACAGTTTTGGAAAACCACTGGCTGAGTGGCTCACAGAGCCCAGCGGCCTCTGTGAGGAGGAGGAGGGGCGATGGGAATTGACCCCCTGCTCCCAGCCCGCTCCGTTTTTGTGGCCGGCTCTTGGGTGCCCAGGCGATGCCAGCCAGGGAAACCACACAGGGCTTGAGCACGTGCAGCTGTCGGGCTGGTTGCTGACGCGCTCAGTGTCGGCCCTCGTGACTGTCAGAGGCTGTGGGGACAAGGGGCTTAATTGCCATGGTGCATGGGAGCTCAAAGCCGATTGGTGTCACTTTAAAGCAGAAAGAAATAAGACTTTTGAATTAATAAATTGAGTTTAAAAAAAAACAACAACAAAAAGCAAAACCCAGCTGGTGTCAAAGGGAGGGAGTTTCTCGGGTTTGTTTATAAAAGTAGTAAAATAAAGGGGAGGAGCTCGGGGTGTTGGGGGGCTGACCCCCCCCCCGCCCCCGCTCTTCACAGAGCATGTTTCCCATTACGGGGGCGGGGGTGCGGGCCACACATGGGCAGAATGAAAACATGCAGACGGGAGAATAATGAGGTGTGCTGAGGTCGTGGGATATTCTATGAGTTTGTTTTCCAAATCGTCTTGAATGTTCCTTTACTTTTACAATTTAAAAAAAGTTTCAAAAATCGACTCAAAGTTGAATTTGGCTGGAATGAATTTATTTTGTTGGTGTGATTTTTCCCTAGATACATCCTTTTATTTGCTTTAGGAAAGGACCATAGTGGTTTTATTTTTAGCCCTCTGTTTCTCTTAAACGCATTTCAGACCTATTCTGCGCGATCAGGCTTAGTTTGAACCCGGGCACCCATTTCAGAGACGGTTCCCTGGCAGCCAGTGGACGGTAAGGCATGGAGGTCCCATGCTGTCATCTCATGTGACCTCCATGCCTTGACTGTGCCTTCCCTATTTACAGGTGGGGAAACCGAGGCTGAGAGGGACAAGCCATTTTTCCAAGCTTAATCAGCTATTATCAGGATAAAGTAGGTTTCGAATTTCAGCCTCTTGGGTTCAAATCGAGTTCTCCTGTAGCCCCAATAATTCCCTTTCCTGGAAAATGCCTCCTGCTGGTGTCTCCCTGGCAATACGAGGACCAAAACAGTGGTACTCACACCCCTGTCTTTTCTGTGAATTTGTGGGACCCCTCCAACAGCTTGCAAAGCGGGGGGCGAACATGTAACAATCTCTGTTTCCCTCATTCTCACACTCTTAGCCATTTCAATGTTGAGAAAACCCAAGTGCCGTAAAAGTGATACAGATGGAAAACAAATAAAAACCCGGTTTGGGAAGGAGAGCCAGAGTTCCCGATTATCAACAACACTGCGTCTTTGGATAAATATTTACCGAATCCGGCTCTTCTCGCCTTTTCCTCCCTTCCCTTGACACGAGTGTCCCTCCGTCTTGGTGGCGGCCCGCTCTGTCGGAGCCGGCGACAGCCACGGCTCCTGTTGTAAAGGCATGTTTTTCTGGGGTTTATTACTCAGTTGTAAAAATGTGCTCTAGGCAAAAACTTGGCATATGCAGTCTCATCTCAGAGGTAATTGGTGGGGATTTTTTTTTAAAAAAACCTTTTTTTCTTTTTACAGACAATCTTGGAAAGGGAAACAAAAAGGTCAAGAATTTACTGTTGGAAACTGTGGGTTTCGCCCCCATGGGTTTTCCTCTTTGGTTTGCTCTGTATTATTTTTGATCTCCTCTAACCAGATATTTGGGGGCCAAGTCGTAGAGGCTATAATCCCA
Organism: Mormoops blainvillei; assembly: GCA_004026545.1. NCBI lineage: Eukaryota > Metazoa > Chordata > Mammalia > Chiroptera > Mormoopidae > Mormoops > Mormoops blainvillei. The sequence continues at coordinate 3,063 of PVJD01019878.1, forward strand.
GGCATTTATTCATTCTTCCTTTGACAAATATTTACTAAGCGCCTACTAAGCACCAGACCCTGTCCTGGGCTCTGGAGATGCCGCGGCAGAGTGCGCTCTCCACGTGGCCCAGCTTCTCCCAGGCTGACACAAACCCCACGCGTTGCGGGGGGAAAGCGGTCGGTTTGCAATGCGTGGTTGGAGGAGAGGAAAGGCCGGGAAGGGGTACACGCTTCAGGGCCACCGCTTTAGCTGCGCTGGCCCGGCAGCGCCCTCCAGGGAGCCCATGTTTACTCGAAGACTCGGAAGCTCACAGGAGCCTCGTGACAAGCCTGGGAAGAGGCGCCGTCAGGAAGGGGAGAGCGTGCGTGAAGTTGTGGACAGCACAGCCCCACTTCAGACTCCATCGAATGGGGGGGACGTGGCGGGATACTGTTGACACCCCCTGGGGGCCCAGGCAGATCACGAAGAGCGTGCGCGCGTGGGAGTGCCGTCAAAAGGTGCTCAGCAGAGTGTGAAGTGACGGCACTCTGTTTCTAGAAGCTCCCGGGGCCTCTCCAGGGAGGATGGGTAGGAGCCCATCCAGGAGGCAGCCGCCCTTGCCCAGAGGATGGTCAGGGGTGGAAGGAAGGGCGTCGATTCGAGGGCGGCTCAAGGGAGAACTGGACAGGACCTGCCGGTGGGTGGGGCAAGGGGAGGAGGGCTCGAGGAGGAGCCCAGAGGCGGCGGCCAGGGCAGTCTCGGCGGGTGCCACGGTGGGAGATACGGAGGGGCCAGGAAAGGAGGAGGCAGGCAGAGGCGCTGAGAAGGACTCCTGGCTTCCGGCCTGGCCTGCTGCGTGGTCCTGACGTTGAACACCTGGAGACGGGTGGCGTGAGGGGCTGCACGGCCTCACGGCCCAGACTCTGCCGTCTCCCTAGCCGGGGTCTGGTCCCAGCTCGGCCGCTTTCCAGCTGGGCGACCTGGGGCAAGTTGCCCGCTGTGCCCCAACTTCCTCCACAAAATGAGAAAAATTGCTGCATCTGCCTCATGGGGGCTGCATGAGCTCCGCAGGGGTGTTCAACACAGGAATTCCGTTCAGGAGCCGTATTAGTGGACTTGTCCATTCAGCAAGCCCTTCTGGCATGCCTGCCCTCTGAGGGCTTGTTCTCTGCTGGAGGGCCAGCCATGACATAGACAATATGTGACAACACACTGTGACAAGCGCCTCTCGGGGAAGGAGCAGGGGTCTACAGGAGAGAACAGAAATTCAAGGGCCATGGTGGTCGGGAGGGCACCTCTGGCGAAGTCACAGCAGCTGAGGAGGATTCAGCAAGGAGACAAGTTCCGGGGGGCAGGGGGTGGTTTGGGGGTCGTGGTCATTGAGGACCTAGGGAGCCATGGAAGGCCCTGAGCTGGGACAGGGTGGTGTGCTCGAGAAACGGAATGTGTTCCGAGCAGAGCAAGCAAAGCGGAGCATCGCAGGGGAGGCAGCGGGTCCAGACGGCCCAGTGCCGTGGCGCACGGACAGGAGTCGAGGTTCACTCTGAGCGGGGCGGGGACACGGTTGCTGTCTCGGGCACAAAGAGAGATCGCCCCCATGGGTTTTCCTCTTCGGTTTGTTCAGCATGGTTTTTGATCTCCTCTAACCAGATATTTGGGGGCCAAGTTATAAAGGCTATTTTAAAAATACATATAATTTTTAAAAATTGCTTTGGCCGCCACGTGAATTGGCCATATGTGTGGGGCAGCGATGGCGGCACCAGTGGATTTAGAGAGACTGTGAAGAAAAGGGGCAAAGCTGTGATCCTCCAAAAGATGGCGGTGCCTGGGGTTAGGTGGTGACCGTGCAGGTGACGGAAGTGAACATGACTCAGAAAAGTTTTGAAGGCAAAGCCACTTTCTTCTCTACAAGGTGGCTGTAGGAATTCACTAGAAATGCAAATTGGATCTAGTCACTCCCCTGCTCAAATCTGTCAGTGGCTCCCCAGTGCTGTGACTACCTGGTCACCCTCTCTCTCCCTGGAAGAGCTGGCCGTCCCGTGCCCTTGCCGCTGGGCCTGGGGAACTGTGGCCTTCTCTTGAGAGACTGAAAATAAAAATAAAAGAATAATCTGTTAGAACATGGAAAAAGGGTGTAGTTGGTAATTTGTGGAATTACGGACATAAAGAGTCCAAACATCTGAACAAATGTTCATCTCTTTTCTGATTAAAAAAATGTAACAGGTGCTCGATTTCCAAGCCTGGGACTGCTTCCGTGCTGCCTGAAATAATTATTCTTTACCTCTGCATAGGACTGTGTAGCTTACAAACCAACACACAGGCCTTATCTTATCCAGTCCCGGCAGCAGTTCAGCTGGGCAGGAAGTGCGGAGGTAACTAGCCCCATTTTATAGACAAGGAAGTGGAGGCTCGGGGAGGAGGGAGTAATTCGCCTTTGTTCTTAAAAAGCAATAGCAATAATGTCTATATAATAATTTACAGCTTACAAAGTGCTGTCTGGCTTTGGACATTACACCAGCTCTGTGAGGTAAGCGTGCCTGGTATTCTTACTGTGATTAATAGTGGTAACAGCAGTCTTCTTAGTATTGCGAATGAGCAGAGGTTCAGAGAAGTTAAGAAAGAAGATGAGACATGAGCATTTGGATGTGTCAGACACAAAGCTAGTGCTATAGCTACGTTAGATTGCTGAGTCCTTCTCATACCCCTCAGGAAAATATTTGCAAAGGCTCCTCATTCACTCACTCACGCACTCATTCATTCATTTACTCACTGGACAGTTGTTTACAGAGCCTGCTGTGGATCTCGAATGGCTCTAGGCGCAGGGAATACAGCGGTCAACAAAACAAAATCCTCGTCTTCACTGAGCACATACGCTTTTGGGTGTGGGTGGGACAGGATAGAAACAAGTAAATATATACTATACCAGGCGGCACTCAATGCGAAGAAGAAAAATAAAGCAACACAAGACCCACCGAGGCTGGTGGTGGTGCTAATTTACACACATGCTCAGGGTTGACGGGATTGTCTGATACGGCGAAGATGAGTGGGGATCTGAACGAGATGGAGAGAGATTTCTCTTGGGTCCTGGCAGAGGAGTAAGGGCTGCAAGGCTTTTGTGGGAAGCGGAGGAGAAACCCTAGCGCAATAATAGCCCCAGAGCGAGAAGCTTCTATATCTTGAGGGTTTAACATCTGCCGGGAATTTTAAAATGTTGCTTCATCAAGCCCTTATTGCCACGGCAAGTGGGTGTTGGGGACCTTGAGGCTGTATGGTTAAGTGGCCAGTTCGCAGACTCATTGCTAAGAAGTTGCAGATTTAAGACTGGAAGCTGCCCCTGCTTGGCACCAAGCTGGCACTCCTGACCATCCCACGTCCTTGGTGCAAAGGCTAGGAAGAAAGGCTTGGGGACAGTGCTCTGCAGCCCGGCTGGAGGCAGCAGTGGGGGCAGGGAGTGACCGGAAGTGCAGCCCCGTCAGTGGGGAGGACCAGACCCTTCAGGGCCTTGAAGGGCTCCTCCACTGGGTGGTGGGAAGCCACGGTGTGTGTGTGGGGGGGGGGGGCGGCATTTAAGTAGGGGCAAGACAGCAACAGGCTTGTGTTTTATTTCCAGTGAGCCCTCTACCTGGATAGGGAGGGGGAATATCTAGGGGGCTTGGCAAACTAGAGGGATGGGGGCAGGGGAGCCTCTTCTCAACCAATCTGCCCGTGAAAGAAACCCCATCTAACATAAAAGCAATTAAACCGGGGTTCATGGACCACTTGGGGGCAAGGAGGGGAAGAATGCCTGTGAGCCTGCATGGGAAAACATTGCATCTTTATTTTTGCTGGCCTGAGCTGAAATGTATCATTTCCTCTCCTTATAAATGTAGCCAGCAGCTCAGAGCGGCCTGCCAGTAACTGATTTTGTAACCCGTAGACATGTGTGTTCAGGTCCGTCACCGCGGCTACAGATATCTTGAAACTTTGTTTCTGCTCATCACTGCTTCAGTTGCCACGTTAACTAAGGAGCAGCTGCAGGAGCACACTGGCAACATTTTGATAACTGTATTTAAATATAATTGGTTGCTTTAGTTTTTTGATTGGATGCAAGTAAAAACATTATTCTGAGAAGTCCAGAGGCCTCAGTAGCTGCCTGCGGGGCCCAGGGGTCCGGGGGCTCCGTGAAGGTTCAGAGCTGTGGGGGGGCTGCTGTGTCCCAGCTTCCGTCGCCTCTTCTCCTCCGCTCGGTTTCTCTGTGGGGCAGCGGGGGCTCTGGCCCAGAGGCTCGCGGGGGCTCAGGGCTGGCCTGGTGCAACCGCCTAGGCTCCGGGCGGACAGAGCTAAGGAGATGTTATTTTTAATTTGGATTTCACGTCGGCCTTTAAAAACCAAGGGCTTTCACACGCATCTGGCTTTCTGGCTTCTCTTACAGAATCAGAAGGCCTGGACCTCTGGGCCGCTCCTCCTCCCCAGGTGCAATGGCTGGAGTTAAGCAGCACCCACTCCTGTGGACAGAGCACCACTCACCAGTTTGCCGCAGCCCCTGAGCACCCTGCCGGGGACACACATTCCCTGCCACTCCTAAGGCTCTTGGGGCGTTGATGCCCAGGTGAGGGACCTCTTTGGGGGGCACAAACTTAACAGGGAGTAGCAGATCCCTGAGCTAGTCCCAGCTGCACCACTGAACGAGGTGAGAACATCTAGACATGCAAGCTTGGACCAAGCCCCAGTGACAGGGCAGAAGGCAAGGAAACTGGGAGCCACAGACAGCTCCAGGTCTCCCCATCCCTCTGCTGCTTCTCGCTTCACTGTCCTCACTTCCTGAAAATCTTCCAGTGGCTTCTCATCGTCTCAAGAATAAACTCCAGGCTTGGAGAATGGGCTGACCTCCTGCCTCCCCGCCGCCCCCCCACAGCTCCTCCACGTGCCCCTCCCTTCTAAGCATTCAGGGGAAATGTCGCCTCCTGACCACTCTCCAAAGCTGTGCGCCTTCCTCTGCCCAAACACTCCCGCCCTCGCCATACTGCTTTCTTTTTCTCAAAGCTCTTACCATCATCCAAAAATTAGGTTTCTGACCCCCTCGTTCACCGCCAGCCTCCCAGCCAGCACACAACGGTCACCATGGCGAAGCCCTCCCTTCAAATGCCATTGGAGAAACGGCTCTGCGACAAGTGGCCTAGGACCAGTGGCCTTATGCCATCCTAGTGCCGCACCTGTCTCTCTCCCTCTCCGTCCCTCCCCCAGGGGTCAGTCAGAAACAGGGACCTGCCAAGACGGCCACTTGGTAACCTCCTGGGCAATCCTCAGAAAGCTGCCTTTCAAACCTCTGTCAAAATGTTCTTGCTGCAGCAGGTGTTGCCTTCCTGTGGGTCCTCCAGAAAATCTCTTAACTTTTCCTCGGACAAGTGCCAGGGATGAATAATATAGGCCCCACGGGGCCACCATGTGGGAGAATGAGATGCGTCCGGGGCAGGTCCCCACCCGCGCGAAGTAGGTGCTTGACCATCGGCCACAGCGCCTCACCCTTCCCCGCCCCACCCCCACCGGCCCCCTTTCAGTTGGCGCTGGAAGAAAGCGCGTCAATCACCGGGTAATTTATGCAGCATGATATGCCTTTATTATTCCACGCCGAGTCGGGGCTCTTACTGTCCAATGAAGGTCAAAAGGAGGTATGGCTTTTATCTCTCCAGCAGCTCTGGAGACACGGGGGGAGGGGGGGCGGGGAGGGGCCGAGCTCCCAGAGGCTTCCTCCTGAAAACAAACAGACCCTCCGGCCTGCCCTGAATAGCCTTCCTCAATCAAAGCTGCAGACCCCCGCAAGCCGCAGGGCTCCGCCTGAGACTGGACGGGGCTAATAAAGCGTTGAATGGAGAGAGTGACCCCGAACTGGCCGAGGGGGTCCCCGCTGGGCCCGGGCCCGCGCCTGCTGCCTCGTGGAGAATCCAGAGGTCACGTGTCATTAGTCAGTGTCTTACGGCCACCCTTTCAAAATCATCGATAAAGGGGACGGGCACCCTTTCTGTTTCCAATCCCGAAGCGATTTTCTTCTTCTCTCTTTTCTTTCTGTCCCCACCAGTGGCAGAACCGCGGCACCACATGGTTTTCTGGTTTTCTTTCAGGCGCCAAAAGAACTGGTTGGAAATCAGGAGTTTCATGCTTTGGGAGAAATAAAGGTCGGGACCGGATTCTTTTCTTTTTGATGCCGTTTCTCCGGGAAGCCCTGACTCTGAGAAGTCACTAGATTGGGTTTCCCATGAAAATGCCACCTTCGTCCCTGTCTTAAAATCCTCCTGGATAGTTCTAACAATTTCCAAGGCGAGTCTCTCCTCTTTTCTGACCTCCGTTTGGCCAAAGGCCTGGGACCTCTGTAAAGACGTGAGGATGGTACCCAGGCTCTCAGACAGCTGGGGACCCCCAGCAATCTTCTTTCAACGCTGTGACTCAGTTTCCTCATCGATACAGGACAAGCAGCGTCCTGTCCCGGAGGGAAGTGACTCGTGTGATGCATCAGGGCCCGAGGAGCACTTTAAAGGGATTGTCAGCCCTCCCTCTAATGGGAAGAGCGATCTTATTTCCTTTGTGATTTGCTGGGCCCCAGCGTCGTACAGCCCAGGCCAGCACGCGGTTTGGGGTGCGCTAATCTTTCATCCATTAGCCAGGGATTGATTCGAGGACATTCCTGGGTTTATAGGTGGTTGTTACCTTGCTTTTTATTTGTTGTACGTCTTGTGAAGTAATTAAGGGCCACATCATACCTCATCTGAAAATGCCAATTGCAAAGGCAAATGTGGATGCCTGTGTGTGTCTTACATTCATTCTTCGCTTAGCAGAGGAAGCCAGGACCACCTGCTGTCAAAATCGCTCTGGACAATTCCTGAACTTGCGCACAGAGCACTAGGGTGTGGTTCCGTGTGTTTGCAGCAATAGACACGCACAGGCTTGACGAACACTGTGACGCCCTGCACAGGGTCAGACTCCCGCCGCTTTGGGCACCAGAGGGCCGCTAGGCTGGCATTCAAGGGCCAGGCTGCGTGAATACTTGGTATCTTTAAACACTAGAATCTTGCTCCTCAGGTGAGGTGTTCAGAGGCACCCCAACCTGTGTACTTGTTTGTTTTTGAGCCCAATTTTATGGGGATCAGATTTGATTCATCAAATGGCAAGGAATCTCTGTGATGCATGAGCAGTTCTTTTTAAAAAAGTTTTTACTGAATTTATTGGGGTGACTTTGGTGAATAAAATTATTTAGGTGTCAGGTATACAATTCTGTAACACATCATCTGTACATTATATTGTGTGGTCACCATCCCAAGTCAAGTCTCCTTCTATCACCATTTATCCCCCCTTTACCCTCTTCTACTTCTGCCCCCCCCTTTACCCTCTTCTACTTCCACCCCCCCCTTCCCTCTGATAATCACCAAACTGTTGTTCTATGAATTTCTTTTTCTTAACCAGTCTCTTCACTTTTTTCTCCCAGCCCCTCACACCCCCTCCCCTCTGACAACTGTCAGTCTGTTCTCTGTATCTGTGAGTCTGTTTCTATTTTGTTTGCTGGTTTATTTTGTTCATTAGATTCCACATATAAGTGTAATCATATGGTACTTCCACTTCTGGGAATATATCCAAAGAAACCCAGAACATTAATTCAAAAGAATATAAGCACCCCTGTGTTCATTGCAGAGTAATTTATAATAGCCA
>PVJD01019879.1:0-10699 GCA_004026545.1 Mormoops blainvillei
CCTTCAGATCAGTTTACTTTGATGTCTTTATAATGCAATCATCTAATCTATTCTCAGTCTATGGTTCCTTATTCATTCAGCATAACAATATCATATGATTTATCTTTTGCATAAGGTGATGCTTTCCTCAAACTGTATTTGATTCACAGATGGCTTTCTTCAGCAGAGGGAATTGTGAGCTCATTTCCTGCCAAAGCAAGGAACTTCTTAAGAAAGGAAGAAACATATTAAGATGGTAGAAGTTCTACTTTTTAAAAAGAAAGTATTATGGCATTAAAGTATTTTGTTGTAAAGGTCGAACAGGCAAAGGTCTGATGTTCATCTATGCAAAGATGACAGGCTAATAGATAAACAGTGCAATAATGGAGACATCTCGTCCTGTACATCCTTGGCTGGGATAAATTCCAGGGATGTCGATAGCGAGTCATGTGATTCTACATAAATCGAATTGTGTAGACAGAGCATTATTTAAGTGAGTTTTTTTCACAGCACTTCTGTTACATCATGTTAATATGAGGTCTGTCCAGAAAAAGTACAAGCATAACATAAGGGGCAACCATTTAATATGTTTGTCTAGGTATTAGAAATAGAAGGCCAAAAGTTTAAAACAAGTGTGAATACATATCATTATATTGAATGTTCAACTCAAGTTTATATTGAGGGACAGAAAGTTAGCTATTTGGGGGTAAATATTACAAACTTAATCTCTAGAGGAAACATAACTCCCTGAGTATGTTTCGGTGGCATTGAGACAGAGCTCAGAAATGAAGCTCAGAACGTGAAGCTCAGGAATTCACAACAGCTGACCATCCCTGTAAAGATGAAAATATGTAACTGTCTTTTGAAAATTTTTAAAACTTTGTCCAGCTCCTATCTGAAGGATCTTACCATTAACTTTGGTAAGAATTAATAACAATTACCAATAATTTTTGAAAGAATTAACAAGCAAAACTTCTCAATGAAAACTTCATGTCACTTTTATCTTAAATCATGTTTCACACAGGCTACAGAGAAATAAGACATCACAGAAATTGAGCTCATCTTTTCTTAAAATCATTCCAATAACATTTTTATTGTGAATCATAACAACATGTTATTTTTAAATATTTCTTTTCCAAAAAGAAATATTCTTTTTAGAAAGGCTTATATGTGTGCTGGCATATTTATTTGAGCTAAAAGAGTGTTATATCAATATGTTCTCAGTTTTGGTAATTACTTCATTTACTTTATAATTATTATTTTGAGTATGGAATATTTGTCATCCAAGAAAAAGTTAAAACCCATGAAATTCAATTATCATTTGAGCTCAGACGTACTGCAGCCAGTGGACTGAAGCTGCTGTGTGTGTGTCTGTGTGTATTTAACTTTTCATTTCATAGGCCCCAAGTACTAACTGAGTACATGGGGTTACTTCTCTTTGTCTCATTCCCTTAATGATAACAAGTTGATTTTCTCAAGAAAAGCATGCAGAAATGCCAGTCTCAAAATACAATAAATACAATGCATAACTGAAATATAAAATAAATCTAAAGCAATATTTAGGAAAATATAGGTTATTTCTGTGTCCTATAGCAATTTAAGTACCAAGAAGGTAGCCCCTGATTTCAAAGAACTTCCATGTAAGAAATACAGAAAAGAAAAACCACTCAATACATTTTCCATGGCATATAGGAGTTCTCAAATGCCCTTAACTATATTTTACTGACCAGAACAATGATGTTTTAATTCTCCCTGTTGTAAGTAAAGACACATTAGGTTGGGGTTATAGCCTTCATGCTCCTCAAATGCTTGAGCACTTTTTTCTCAACTAGGTAGCTGTTTCAGGTCAATTCCCACCTTGTCCTGCAGAGAGGGTTGGTAAGGTGACAACCATGAACCCACTCTGGCCCTCAGCCACAGTTGTTTAGAAGAGAGATAGACAGCAGTTTCCACCTGGGTAATTCCCTCCCAGGCAGATATGAAGTTGACAGGTGAAGAAAATCTGTTTGAATGTTTGAAGTTCTGCAGTGAAAAAACTCATGCACTTAGACCTAAAGGTATATTTTGGGGCATATTTTGTAAAATCTAAATAGGTACTTTTGCTAAGAAAGAAGTTACGGAGAGAGAAATAAAGGAAAGAAGTCTGCATGAAGAGTGAGAAAAAACTAGCAAATTTGTTTTCTCATCTCCGTCTTTCCCAGTCTAAAGCTCATATAAGACCTACTGTAATTTCTTCTCTTCTTAGGGTGAAAACTTCTTAATATTATAAATTCCCCAGCAAGAGACATATTTCACGAAACAAAATTTTCTGACCTAAGCATTCACAAAATTTAATTAGTTTAAAATTGAAAATGATAGGGAAAATTGAAGACAAATCATAACACTTGGGGAGAAATGAATATACATGCTGCCTCTTGAGGTTTGTCCACTGACTCTAGTCCTGAAATATGCCTTCCTCCTTAAAAAAAATGATTACATTGAGTGCATTACTTAAGTCAGCGAGAAGATATTCCAGGATTTATGTCATGCACAGAGGCTGAAAGTGACTAAAACAGACATGATGGAGGGTCATTATTGTGAAAAACCCCTCTCCTTTCATCTTCTCTCCTTTTCATTCCTGTTTGGCTGTGTCTGTCCTATCACTCCGTGGATTTTTGACTAGGTCACAAACACAACACTTGCCACAACGGTTCTCAGGAAAATGCTGTTCTGATGTTTGTTGGCACTGTAAGCAAGCGGCATGAAAACAAGGCACAATGCCAAATCATGAGTTTGCTTAAAGTCAAAGACGATGCCTAAGTGAAAGCTGCAAAGACGCATACTCAGCTTTTTGTTACTCTATAAAAATCTTGCTACATTCACTCAGAGTTTGCAGTTATTTTCATGTTTTTAATTTTGTATATACCTTGTGATTATTAAATGATTAATTTGCCATAAAAAATATATGTGTTTTACCTCTTTCTCAATTTTGATGCTATACATGTCTATAATAGATTAATATTTTAAATATGAAAGAGAGTTATATGGCTTAATATTCAAAGGGATATCTCTTAGTAGAATTAAATATAAAATACAATTGCATTGCATGAAAAAGAAAATGTACATAACTTTGGTAGGCAGTGTATGAGATAATTCTTGCTTTTTTTATACTTTTAGTTACATTTAACAACTAATGATATACTGCTGTCTGCAAGGAAAATTAGACATCTCCCATGCTTTTTACTAAACAAAAATATCAAGAAACAATGATTTCATTCAAAGCATACGAACTAAAGAAAATACACGTAAACATTAAAGAATTTGAGAAATAGGAAGTTATAAATAGATTTCATTACCATACTGGGGTCAGAGGTAAAAACATCTTTTTTATCTATGTTTTCACAAAAGAGTTTGATTTGTTAGGTTATGCTACTGGTTTCTAAGTAGACCTCCAGTTATTCCTATTTACAGCACTGAATTTTGTCTTGCAAATGCAATGACACTGAAGAGCGACAATGAACGATTAAGGACACCCCAATCATGAAGAACATACGCTGAATTTCCTCCCTGCGTTCTATTGCCCTGTGGTTAAAATATGAATTGTCTTTTCCCATGAGGCCCTTTCACAGGCACTTTACCTGAGGAAACACCATTCCCTGCCCTATGGAAGTCACATCTGGGCACGTGACATGCTTTATTTACACAATAAAAAGTGGAGAGATTATGATACTGGTGCACTTCTGGCTGAGGAGTCAATGTGTGGTCCTTTCTCTGCCATTTCTCACACAGAAGTGGCTCCTTCAGCTTTAAGCCCAGTTGCGGATGATGTGAGGCAGAGTTAATACTGAACCAGGATGGCCATTCAATGGAAAAAAGTAATAATATATATATTTTTTATTGGGGCACCAGTAAGACTATGAATTTAAATTGCAACATACCCTAGAGTAGGTAGCCTGATGGAGAGCCCGATCCAAAGAATTAGCTTTAACTTAGCAGTGATTGGTTTGTGAATCCAGGTCTGATTCCCTTCAACAGCTCTCCTGGAACGCCTGGGAAATGTTTCTTTGTTCTTAGCAGGAAGCACTGACAGTAAAAGAAAAGGTCTCTCTCCTTGTTCCGGTGCTCTTGGGTAATGCCTGTCTCACCATAACCGTGGACGTAGGCAAACCCAGAAATCACAGGAAACCATCCCCCAAGCCCTAATTTTGCTGTACCTGAGGTCAGTTTTATTTGTAAACATATTTGAAAGAAAATAATCAATCCCCTTATTTTTAAAGGTAGTTTGATTCAAGTTTGACATTTTTCTTAGAGTACAATATGAGGGTTGTAAGTATTCTAACTATAGTAGTGGAAATGTTTATATTGTGCAATAGAATACATCTTTAAAATGTCACTTTTAGGGCTATTGTTATAAGCTATAATTTAAAAATAACAAAAAAACTACTTTCACCAAATACCACTTTACCTCAGTTCCCATGGTTGAAAGTCTCTTATTTTCGTTGTAGTTGGGTGCAGAAAATCTAATAACTATGAGAAAGCAGCTTTCAGAGAAGCTTGGCAGCATTGCCAGATAATTTATTTTGGAAAATTGTGTGCAAAGTCACTATGTCTTCCTTTCTTTTTGTTCTTTGTTGAGGTAAACACTTTAAAGGTGTTCCTATTTCATAATCAGAGCACTAAGGAGTTTTTGGTGGAACTCTGTGAGGATTTTCAATTTTGCGGCAGCTTATGAGGGACTGGCAGTGAGTCGTGCAGAGCCCTAAAACTTTGGGAAAATACAGCATTGCACTCTGCAGAGGCATATTATTTCTAAAAAAAAAAAAAAGAGTTAAATGCAAATTAGTGTAATCATTTTCTTTTTCCTTTTAAAGATTTTTAATTTATTTATTTTTAGACAGAGGGGAAGGGAGGGAGAAAGAGGAGAGAAACATCAATGTGTGGTTGCCTCTTGTGCACTTCCTACTAGAGACCTGGCCTACAACACAGGCATATGCCTTGACTCAGAATCGAACTGGTGACCTTTTGGTTCGCAGGCTGGTGCTCAATCCACTGAGCCACACCAGCCAGGACAGATTTTCTGATTTCAAATTAATTTAACATATTGCTGAATATTCAGAAGCCAGATAAAATGTAGGACATTTTTAAAAACAATATTTATCAAAATATGGTGTTCTATATTCCCCTAACTTGTTTTATATTTGTACAGCACTTAGTTGTCTGTATTTTATATATACACTCTCACACATTCCCCTTGGGGGGGTGAAATCCAAGTAACCTGTGTGCCTCTAAAAGCCTGGAAAAATAGGATGCCATTCTTTTTGAAAGGACACGTGCTCCAGTTTATCTGGAAATGGGTTGAAGGGCCATTATGCTGGGAAAAGCCACCTTAGCGGCAGTTGGTCCCAGTCGTCAGCAGGCTATGGAACCTCCAGAGGAAAGGAAGGTGCCATCAGTTGATGATAAACCAGGTTATGCGTGTTAGTCCATAATCATGAGCTTCAACGGCAGCTTCAAGGGTGTGCAAGGGTTGCTATGCAATGAGGCTCTGCACTCAGGGGGACCTGTGCTTGCTCCAATGCCCCACTGTGGGTCTTTTTGGGTTTTTTTTAAGATTTTGTTTTATTTTTAGAGAGAAGGGAAGGGAGGGAGAAAGAGGGAGAGAAACATCAATGTGTGGTTGCCTCTCACATACCCCCTTACGGGGGACATGGCCCGCAACTCAGGAATGTGCCCTGACTGGGAATTGAGTCGGCAGCCCTCTGGTTCGTGGGCTGGCACTCAATCCACTGAGCCACACCAGCCAGAGCTGCCATCTTGAAATTCTTAATGCTTTTAAAACATGGGCCCCTTCATTTGCGTTTCCAATGGGCCCCTAACTTTTTGTAGCTAGTCCTGCCTGGCTTTGATATGCTTAAGTTTTAAAATGTATTGATCAAGCGATAGAGTCAAAGGCAATAATTTAATGGCTAAAGGATGACAAGGGGTTAATGTATTGAATATTGTGCATTAGGCAAGATAGATGTTAATGTTTGTGTGATAACCTAGGAAGTGAATTTTTATGAAAGCTTGTATCACAGATTCTTGGATCATTCTGGCTGAGTAGTGATACATTTCCAGGAGGTGTCCTGATTTTTTTTTTTCATGTCACATACATAAGCTTACTTTGCTTTTTGATATAGGTATCCTCTCTTCTCAAATGAGGATTTTTTTAAAAAGCACTTTATTAACTAAATTTTTATTAAATAATGATTGTATTAACTTTCTAGGTTTGTCATAAAAATACTACCAGCCAGGTGCTTTAAACAACAAAAACTTATATTCTCACAGATTTGGAGGCTCAAAACCCAAGATCAAGGTGTCAGTAGGTTTGTTCTCTCCTGAGGATGCTCTCCTTGGGTGGCAAATAGCTTTTTCCTTACTATGTCCTCACATTGTCTCCCCTCTGTGTGTGTGTCGGCGGGGGGGGCACTCTGGTCTCTTTCTCTGTGTTCAAATTTCCTTTTATTATAAGGACACCTGTAAGATTGGATGAGTCTACCCTAATGGCCTCATTTTAATCATGTCCTTAAAGACCCTAGCTGTAAAAACAGTGATACCCTAAGGCTCTGGGGTTAGGGATTCAACATATTAATTTGGGGGCTGGGGGACACATTCAACTCAAAAACCGTTCATATGGCAGATTTCATGCCTTAGAAATGGAAAGAGAATGTTAGTGGAAATAGACTGACAAAATAAGATCCTGTGAAAGTTATAAATGCTCTGTGAGGTAGGGCATGCAATGAATAATAATTATTTTTTGATAGAACCAAGGTAGCTCCTAAAGATGATTTAATACAAACACATCCAAAAGAAGAAAAAAAAGGCATCCCATGTAGCAGAACTGACAGGAGAGAATGCAGAGTGCGAAAGTGTTTGGGTTTTTATATAAGTGGTCCTAGATTCTCTCTGATTAAAAATATACTGCAGAAATATAAATACAAATAAGATGAGCTGTGAAGCCAATAAGTAACAAAATATAGGTTAGAGTCATAATTTATTCAGAATTTACGAGGAGAGAGATGACCTGTTGCAGAAATACGAACAAGGCCATGCAGCCTGATAATTCACAAGGAACGCCACCCAGGCCTGTGGCAGAGGCACCATTCCTTTCAAATGACTCTACTGTTTTTCTTCAGTAATAAAGACCTCAGCTTTTAGGTCACCAAATCACTGTCCAAGGGAAACATGACTTTCTCTAGGCTTCCTGGCTGCCGTGCTTGGTTCGTGTTTCAAGGTTCCGCTGCTCCAGGGGAGTGGAAGTGCTTTGTGCCGTCTCCTGGGGGAGCCCGTGAAGGCCCGGACTCGTCACCACTGCTCCCGGCCTCAAGTACAAGACACTTGTGTGATGTCTGGTCCTCCAGCAGTCACCTTGGCCTGGGAGAGCAAAGACAGCACCGCAGGGACTGTAGACTGGAGAGCTGGAAGTTACCAGGCTCCTACAGTTTGTGGAGCCAAGCCAGTAGATCACACTTCGCGTGTCTACCTGCGGATTTCTTTTAAGTGGAAGGCATCATTTTTAATCTGTATTACAGCACTGTTATTTTACATTTTCTAGCTCTCCAATACTATTAAGTCCTTTTTTGGGTTCACAATATTGTCACAAGGATACACTAACAATAAAACATGTCTACTGAGCACAAGTTCATGTAGTTTTTTTGTAAGTAAGAAGGACCATCACATTCTGATTCTTAAAGGTGGGATTCTAGTATGATAGCAAATCATTAAAGAGAAATCCCTTTTGTAATTGTCAAAAAAAATTCTAGTGGGAAAAAAGAAGGCAAAGAGATATTTAGAGCATCTTGGAGTCTAAGACATGGAAATAAAAATTAACATTTTTAGATGGATCACTCAGGAAGTTAGCTGTAATGCCCAGGTACAATGTGAACAGTAGGAAATTAAGCCGTTAAAGCAGCAGTGAAATGCAAAGTCTGAGTGGACAGAGCGAGGACACTCCGAAGGCACCAGCAAAAACTTCAGCTGCTCAGGTGGGAGGGACGAGGCCCCTGTCAGGGAACAACAGCATTAGCCAAGAGCATCCGTTTGAAATTTAAATGTTGTAAATGAGTTTAGGTAAGTTAGATTTGTTATATTTAAGAAATGGTAAATATTTTTTTATTCCACAAGTGAACAGGCACTTGAAATATTTATAAGAATGATTTTTCTATCCAGATAATAGTTCCTATTATTTGGTGATTCAATATCCTGGAAACTGACTATCATCTTTATTACCTTCTGGTTGATTTAATTTGTGATGAAAATAATAATCTATATTTGTTTAGAAACTCAAGAAAAAATTTTGTTTGACTTATATTTATTTAGATGCCTGAGTACTTTATTGCAAACAACCCTTAGTTTGGCCTAGAAATTGAGATATTTTATAACCACCTCACAAAATTAATGACAGGATCACGAGAGACAGCCAATAAAATTGCTTAGTATACTATAAAGCATGTAAAGCGAATTAAAATAATATCTATTACTGTCTTTCTCTCTGAAATGCAGTTTATTGTAACAGTTGATTATGTTAATTGGTTGTGTGTTTGTGATTGTCAAATGTCTCAATGTCTATTAAAGTGACATAGAATGTTATGAGGTATTAGGCCAATGTTAGGGATATTTTTAAATATGTTGACTATAATTTAGTAAAATTTATATTATCTATTTTGTTTTTCTTCAATGTAGTATATTCTACTCACTAGGTTTGAAATGAGAGAATGTTTGTTAATTACTATATTCAGTGGTGACAATTTACAAGATTTGGAATAAAATACAAATACTAATATAATACCATGACTAGCCTTTGAATAAAATAAGAGATATTACTCAGAAAAATAAAGAGGAATTTTTCCATCATTCCTTTAAGGAAACTAGAGATTAATTTTATTGTACTTACTGAAAGCAGAAGGAATTTTCAAGAAATTATTTACAAAGCAAGCCTGTACTTACTAGGAAAAAGGACATTGCACCAAAAAGGCTCCACATTCAGGAATGCCACAGGAAAAAATGCAATGGAAAAAAAAATGAAGACATAATGGCACAATTGGGCTTCAAGAAGTTCTGCACTCAAAAAAACACCATCAACAAAGTAAAAGGACAACCCACAGACTTTGAGAAAATATTTGGAAGTCACGTATCTAATAAGGAACTTGTATCTAATCTAAATTGTAGAAAGAGCAACCAGTAAAACCACAACATAACCTCTATTTTTTAAAAAAGTGGGTATGTGATCTGAAGAGATATTGAGCCAGAAGAAACATATAACTGTCAATAAGCACAAAAGATGCTCAAATCAGTAATCTCAGGGAAATAGAAGTCAAAGCCACAATGAGAAAATATTTTGTATGCACTAGGATGACTGTAATCAAAAGGGCATATAATAACATGTGTTCTAGTAGATGTGAAGAAACTGGAACTCTCATAAAATGCTGGTGGGACTGTAAAACAGATAAGCTTAAATTCCCAAGCATTTAGTGAAAATAAAACACGAGAATAATCTGTTATAGTGAAAGCATGAATAGGAATATTCAATTTTAAATGGTTCTTGTTGGGAATAATTGACTGGTTTGAAATACAAAAAAAAAAAGATTTCAACTTATATAAATCAAGAAATGATATGTGAAGAATTTTCGAGCTAATGGTTTAGCCCCTCCCTCGAAAGTTCAGGGTCAAAAAGGAACATATTTAAGGCCTATGCAGTGGAAATCAAAGGTAAAACTAGCTCAGATAACTCCTATTTGCAGATGAATGATTTAAAAGGATTTAGTAATGACATTGTTAGTAGAATTTTGTTTTACTGCAATAAATTGTTGGCAACAGAGATTTAAATATTCGACAACGGACTGTAAGTTAAACTGGAGGAAATATGGCAGCAAAGATAATGGCCGGGTACCGCGTTTCTAGTTTATTAAATGAACGTTTTAAATTAAACTTTCCAGTTCGCAGTTTTCAATAAATGTTCATCTGCAAGAAAGCATTGTCATTTTAAAACTGCCTCTTCACTGGCAACACTGGAAGGCTGGCGGGTTCATAGCTTTACAAACTATCCAGTCTCTCTACCTGGTTCTTGATTATATGTCAATGGCTCAGAACTGAAAATAGAATAATAACTAATGAATCATCTTGACAGGTAGAAATGCTATACAGTGATTTATAATGGTATTTTGTTTATGACAAATTCTTTCCAGCTCTGTCCCTTACTCAGTTGTTTTGATTGAGTGTCAAGTTACATAAAGAAAAACAATATTGCTTAAAACATTACATTTCTGTGTACAGAATGTCGATGTCATCAAGAAATTTGTTACATGGCTAAAAATATCCAGGATTTATATTACTTATAACTTGCTTAAGAAGCACAGTTCAAGAAACTATCTTCAAAGAAAATGCAATAAACAATTTTTAGTTTATTACTATATCTGAGTAACTAAGAAGCCTGGAGCATTTGATGGTGATGTAGCTACTGTATCATAATTAAAATTGAAGTACTTCAGACCTGAGTGTTTATACTACTAAACAAAGATGTCTTTCTTCTCACTTCCCAGATGGCAATTGAGATAAACAATGGGATAGACACATAAGGGAAATCATAAAAATGTGTTTGTATTGCTTAGAAACCTTCCTGTTTGACCAAAATGCATCTTGAACAAAATTAAGCAACTAAAAGGAGGATAGAGCATCTCCACGAAACTGGGTCAGGAGGAAGAGG
>PVJD01019880.1:0-10697 GCA_004026545.1 Mormoops blainvillei
GGTGTAATTCAGGATGGTGACTTGGAACGAGGGCAGAGGAGCTCAAAAGGATAAAGAGAAATGGAAGAGGAGGAGGCCCTGTAGCTCTCACTATAGTCCTCCTACTGAAATGAGACATAGTAGGGACTCAACACATGAGAGTCAGTGTTCATATGTGCATAAGGGAACTGAATATCCATGGGTTTTGGTATCTGCAGGGGATCCTGGAACCAATCCCCCATGAATACAGAGGGATGACTTTAGCTAAGTTTTTGGAGAGTCAAAAGTTATACACAGATTTTCAACCATGCCCCTAACCCCTGTGTTGTTCAAAGGTCAACTGTATCTATATATTTTAAATAAGAAATTCCAAAACGCTCCGCTCTCTAAGACAGTGGTCCCCAACATTTTTGGTACACTGACCGGTTTCCGGTTTCCGGGAAGATGGTGGTAAGGGGGAGGGGGCGGACAGGGGAAGGACCTGAGGCTAATTTGGCCCTGTTCTACTGAGCACTGGCTCAGCACCGCACCAGCACCTGGGTACAAGAGAAGCAAAAACAGACAGGGACCCTGCTCTCGTGGATCTCAGAGTCTGGTGCGGGAGACAGACTTTAAACAGGTGAACACACAAATAAAGAAATAACCTTAAAGGTGATTTGTTCATTCCATCAGGCATTAACACTACCTGGGAGAGCAAAGCTAAGGAGGCTGGCTCTGGATGGCCCCAGAGCAAACCTCCCTGTGGAAATGTCGGTTCGGAGAAGATCTAAAGGTGGCATGGGAATTGACCAGGGGCAGACTGGGGAGAGAGGGCTACAACGAGACTGGAGGGTCAGCGGGGCCTGGGGCCTGGGCAGGGCCATGGAAGGAGGTGGAATGTTTTCTTACTCTTCAGCACACCGGGAAGTTATTGAAGGAGAGTGAGACCCTTTAAGTTTTTAATGATCTTCCTGGTGGCTGAATGTAGAATGGATTAGGAAAGAGAATGAGAGTAGAAGTGGCCAGACCAGTGAGCAGGCTCTTGCAGGAGCTACAGGGTAGGGGGCCTCCCATGGTGTCCCCTTCTACCCACTCAGGGTCTAGCACATAGCGGTTCTTGACATTGACTGAACAGAAGAATTGCCTGGGGGAGTTTCAGGAACGCTGATACCCAGGCTGTACCCCAGACCACTCAAATTGGAGTCTCCGAGGGCAGAACCCAGCGCCAGTCTTTTTCAAAGCTTCCCGGGGGATTCCAGCATACCGTGGCTGCAGTCTCCATGCCCAAGGGGGCGGGGCAGAGAATTCCCATTTACTGAACACCTACTCTGTGTCCACGGCTACGCCTCGGCTTATGTTCGTTCATTTAATCCACCACAGCAGTGAGAGATGGCTATTACTGCACCCACTTGACAGAAGAGGAAATTGAGACTCAGGGAAGTGAAAGATTTTACTATGAAGTAAATTGTACTTACTTCATAGAATTGCCAGGGGAGTTAAAGGAGGCAGGTTTGCCCACATCCAGAACCTATTAAGAGTTTGATATATTATACCTACTGTTAGCAGAGCCCAAAGCCCCAGAGTCAGTAAGAGGCAGAGCCAGGATTTGAGCCACTGACCCGTTCCATTTCCCACGGCACAGAGGCTATGAGCTGTTCTGTGGGTGTCCCCATGGAACCCAGCCCTGGCATAGGCTCAGAGCCCCCAACCCGGCCTGGGAGCCAGCAGCCACACCACATGCTCCAGTCACACTGCTACATTAACACCCTGGTTTCAATAGGCTTCCCTGCTTCGCTCCCAAAGGAGGCAGTGGGAACAATCCCCCCCTTTCCCAGGCGGGTGATAGCTTGCCCAAAGGCAGAAAGTAAGTTAGAGACAGAGCCAGGAAGGGCCCCAGGTTCCCCATCTCCCTGCCTAAGGCATTTCCCTCTTGCTCAGGGGAATGGAGATCAAGATGAGGTATACCTCTTGGGCAGTAGCTGCCTAGACCTAGCACTGGGGTGCCAAAAATGGTGAGAGACCTAAGGGTGAAGACTGGGGCCAAGGACCTGACTCTGCAGAACCATTGCTGGTGGTCCCCTGGCTGACTCTGGGTAGGCCCAGCACATGAGGGCCCCCAGCTGGAGCCCAGAGGATTTTCTGGGTCTACCCGCCTCTGCTTGGGACCCCCCCACCCCCGCCCCACCCCATATCAGTAGAACAGAACCACAGGAACACAGACTCTGAAGTCTGGCAGACTTAAATGTCAATCCCAGGCCTGCCTCCTTTGAGCTGTTAATGCCTCGGACAAGTTTCTTGACTTCTCTAAGCCTCGGTTTCCTCATCTGCAAAGTGGAGATAAGTTAAAAAAAAAAAAAAGTAAATCAAATCCACTGATAAGGAAGGCGCTCCAAGAATATTTTTCGTTAACAACAAAAATGCCAAACAGTTTTAATATAGAATGCACCAAACTGAATTTTTAGAAACAGATTTCGCATGTGTGCACTCGCAGATTATATCAGAAAGCCCACAACACAACAGAAACAGCGTTTCCCCTCTGGGGAGTAGGAATGGGTTGGAGTCAAAAGAAGAGCTAGTTTTCACTGAATGCGATTGGTGCTACAGCTGACCCTTGGACAGCACAGGCTCGAACTGCACCCTCTCACGTAGGTTCTCTTAGGTTTGGTTATACACAGAATTTTTTCATCTTATAAACAGATGAAGCAAACTTATGGTTTGCCATATAAATACAGTACAGTACTGTAAATGTATGTTCTCTTCCCTATGATTTTCTTAATAACACTTTCTTTTCTCTAGTTTACTTTTTTGAAAGAATATAGTATATCATATACATGCCGTACAAAACACTATGTTAATCGGCTGTTAGGTTATCAGGAACACTTCTGGTCAACAAAAGTTACTGTAACTTCTAGTGTAATAAAAGTTAACGATAGGCTATTTGTAGTTAAGTTGGGGGGGGTGGGGGTGGCCAACAGTTATATGTGGATTTGCAGCTGCACACGGGATCAACCCCCCTAACTCCCATATTGTTCAAGCGTCAACTGTATTTGAATTCTTTACTTTATGCAGGTTTTATTTTCTTAAATTAAAATAAAATTTGTTTTCACTGCTTTTAGAGAGAGGAAGGGAGAGAGAGAAACATTGATGTGAGAGAAACATTGGTTGCGTCTTGAATGTGCCTGGACTGGGGGGTCAAACCTGCAACCTAGGCATGTGCCCTGACCGGGAATTGAACCAGTGACCTTTGTTATAGGATGATGCTCCAACCAACTGAGCCACACAGGCCAGGGCTAAAAAAATTTTTAATGGGGATAATACTACTTCCATTACTGGGGTTGACTCAGGATTAAATGAATACATATAATGAAAGTTATGTGCTTAGCACGATGCCTAACGCAGAGCAAGTACTCGATTCCACACCACAGTACTAATGGAGCAAGCGGTAGTTTCAGTTGGTCCCAAATCTTCATTCCCCCTACCATGTCTATACCCTTGTCGTGGCCATGGGACTTGCTTTGGCCAACCAGGTGCTTGCATGATCAGGCAGGCTCTCTTGCATTCCTGTCTTTTGCAGAACATGCCTGATAGCAGCTGGTCCAACAGGGGTGAGAGGCATGTGGAGCAGATCTGCACGCAGTCCACAGCCCAGAACCGAGACCCGCCGAGCCCAGTCCCGGTCAACCAAAACCCATCAGCCTGCGGGAAATACTTACTGTCGTATGACCCCGATTTTTGGAGTGGCTGTTATTCAGCATTATTATGAGAAAAGCTGGCTAATACAGACTATGTGGTAGGTCCTGTGCTAAGCACAGTGGTGAGCAAAAACAGAAACAGCCCCTGTCCTCATGGAGCTTATACTTCCAATGATGGAAGGGCCATGAGAGCATTTAATGGCAGAGAGGTGGGGAGGGCTGATCTAGGCAGAAGGTCAAAGCAGCTTTCTTGAGGAAGTGACGCTGGAGCTGAGACCCTGAGGATGGATAGTTCACAGGGTAAACCCCTACAGACCAAGAAACAGAATGTGCAGAGTCCCTGAGGCTGGAAGGGACCCTGGCTCCTACAAGGGGGTCGACAGTGGCTGGATAACAGAGACAGGTGTGAGATGAGGTAGGGGTGCAGAACAGGCAAAGGTTTTTTTTTTTGTTTTTTGTTTTTTGTTTTTTTTTTAATGGGAAATTATGGAAGGGTTTGGGAAGAGGGTTTGGTGGAATAAAGAGGAAGACATGATTCAATTCATTTTGGACGAGGCCGTTGGATTGAGGTTATACACACACTGGATGTTATGTGAGTGGAGGTAGTACCAGAGCTGTTACATCTGTGCCTGTTTCCGTATCTCTGCCACATTCCTGTCCATATCCATGTCTGTGTCCCTGCCTTTGTGTCCAGCCTCGGAAGCTCCAGGGGTCCAGCCTCTTTCCAGATTACTGGGGTCCTTAAAAACTGTACCGCATTGTGTACCCTGTGCATTTCCCAAAGCCTTGCCCATTTTCTGGGCATCTTGGGTCTCTCCGGGCAGGGCTGGGTGTGCTGGCCCCAGGCTGGCATCTCTGGACCAGCAGAGGCTAAAGACGGCTCCCAGGGCTCCGGAGTCTGAGGCCGGGTGAGGACCCCTCCCCGGCGGGGGTGAGGAGCAGGAGGCACAAAGGCCCTGGCATCCGCAAACCTCCCATCAGTGCAAATCAATGCAAGATTAAAATTCATGATGGTTCCGGGGCACAACTGCAAACAATTTGTTCAGTAAACTTTGCTCTAATTGACATTCGTAGAATTTCCTGTTAATCAGGCCCCTTGGGCTCTGGTGGGGTTGGGATGCTCTGTCTCCCCATGACAGGACAGGGAGCATGTGTGGGTGAGTATGAGAGGAAGGGGGAGGGACAATGGTCAACTGTGGGTACCTGTAATTATGGGCTTGGGTTGTGTCTTGCTGTGGAGACCCAAGTGCCGGACTGGGGTGTCCACGGACTGCCCAGGGTATACTTCTGCTCTGCTCCAGGTACGCCTCTGTGTGTTGGGGGCGGATCTGCCTGAGTCAGAGTTTGTGGGCCAGTCTCTTGGGGCGTGGGGGGTCCATCCGGGTGTGTGCCTAGTGTGGGGGTAATGCGCACCTGTTGGGGTGTGTGTCCAGTTGGTGAGGGTGTGCGTCAGTCAGTGTGTGTTGGACCTGTATCTCTCAGTGTTTGCATTGGTGCCTGCAGGTGGCTGTCCACACACGTTTGCGGCACGTGTCTGTGGGTCAGTAAGGTGTTGTGTTGCAGGGTCTGAGTCTCAGTGTAGAGGCTCTGGCTTCAAGAGACAGTAATTGGTGACAACCAAGTTGGCTCCTGGACTCAGAGGACCTCCTGCCCACGAGTCCCCGGTCCGTCTGTGCAGGCTGTCTCCAAAGAGGGGCTGAGCCCAGCAGTGGCATTCCCCCTACCCCAGGCCCTCTGTCCCTCTCACCAGGGCCTGTTTCCTCATCATGTGCCAGAGGTCCAAGACCCATGGCCTAAACACTTTGGAGGATTCTGCCGAAAAAATATCAATGTCCTCAAATAAGAAGAGGACTCACTTGAAGAAATCACAAGTAAGGCAAGCTTATTTATATGTCTACAAAATGTAACATCATGCCAACTGCAAAACTGCTCAATTCATGTGGTCCTATACAAATCACATGTAATGAGATCTGGCTGTGTTTCATAGTGTTTAATATGATGGAAAGTGTAAACTCCAGGAGGAAGAACCGAGAAAGTCCGGGGATGGCCCTGGCCAGTCCCTTGAGCTCTGGCAGGGGTGCCCAGCCCTCCCCTCCCGGGTCCCCAACTCTGCTCATTCTCACGGGGAGGCACTCTCTGTCCGTGGGCAGTGATGGGTCACCTTGGCACGCCATCAGGCCCTGGCACGCAGAGACTGGAAAGGTGTAGCGTGCGCATGTTGTATGTGTGTGCGCTATGGGCCTTTCGGTGCCAGGGCTGCCTGCAGCTCATGTCTCTGAATGGGTTTATAGGTTTATACTCAGACACAGAGAATAACTGCAGTGCTTGTGTAATTGGGTGTAAGGGACTGTGTCTTATGCACAGATGGTTATGATGCTTCCTTCCGTGTGTGTGTGTGTGTGTGTGTACATGCCCAGACAGATAACTTGCCTGAGCATGAGGGCGTTTGAGGGGGGTGTGCTGGCTCGGGGTGGGGGGTGCTGTGCATGCGGCCCCCACCCCACAGTCCCTCGCAATCATTATCTCAGCAGGAGCAGCTCTTGCCCCAGGGCCTGCCCTCACTGTTTCAAGCAGCTGCTGTTTCCCCCAGATTTAACCCCCTACTCCAGCTTCTCATTTTCCTGCTAGGGGGCCGTGGGCTGACTGGGGAGGGGTCTCTGGAGGACAGGGCCCTCTACAGGCAAGCTGATCTTTCACAGACCCCCGCCTCCACCCCTTGACCTCAGGGACTCCTCTTCTTTCTTGAGTCCCCAAGGCTGTGGACTATGGGGATTGTGTGACTGGGTATCGGTCAGTGTCGGTTGCGTGGCTCCGTGTGTGTGTGCACGCACACATGTGTATGTGTGTTTGGGAGGGCTGCTTAGGCTAGAGTGTGAATGGTTCAGAAGCACTGTGACAGGGCCCTGGCTGTCTAGGGGGGTGGGGCTGCTTCTGGTCCCAGCACAGGGGTCCTGAGCCCTTCTGGCAGTGGGGAAGGGTCAGAAGAGCCTGAATCGCAGGTGGCAGGGGTGTGGCTTTGCCCAGCTAGGGAAGTCCTGGGCCTGCCCTAGGTTTACCCAAGAGCACCCAGGGAGGCTCAGCCTCGGCAGAGGGCAGGTAGCCCCCTCCACCTGCCAGGATCTCAGCAGATGTTGCTGAGAGGGGAGGCACGGAGACAGACCAGAGAAGGGTAAACGGGGGAGAGAGTTAACCCCAGAGGACCTTGGCCTGCGCACCTCCCTGAGGCCAGGAGGAAGGCGTGGGCTCCAGAAAGTCCAGATGCACCCCAGGAAGGTGCCGACAAGGGAACCCTGGCCTGGGGCCGGTGAAAGAACCCCCCATCTCCAAGAAGGGCACTCCGAGCTCTTGAGACTGTGTGGAAGGACCCTATGGCACGACACAAATCTGCAGACCAGGCCAGGTGGGCACGGGGATATTCGTCACCAGCACCTTGGAATGTAATCGTGAGCAAGGCCCAGGCTAGCCCTCAGGGGGCAGCAGGCCGCTGGCAGGGGTAGGGGGGTAGCCAGTGCTGGGAAGGGGGAAGTTTAGGGCTAGCAGAGGCACGTGACCCAGGCCGGGGAAGCCTGAGGGAAAGCTTTTGAAGGAGGTGACATTTCAGCCTGAATATAATAATAACATGACTTATTATTTGTAATAAGAGTAACAAATAATAGTGATACTGAGCAACCTACCCCATGCTAGTTATAGTATCCCATTTATTTTTTTATAGCTGCCCTGTGTGTTAGGTACTGGAACCCCCATTTTACAGATGAGGAAACTGAGGCCCAGAAAGGGGAAGTTCTTTGTCCAGGAACTAATAGTTAATGGATGCCAGAGCCAAGATTTTGAGTCTGCCAAAATCTGAGTATTTACCCAAGATTTCGAGTCCGCCAAAACCTGGGTTCCAGGACAAGCCTCCTGCAGTCCTGAGTCACCTTTCCTAACTTCGGCAGCAGTGACAGCAGCAGGACAGTTCTCCGAGCACCCCTCTGCCCCTCAGAGGCTAGCCCGGCAGCCTGGACCAGGCCCATATGCTCAAGATGCAGTCGAAATTGGGAAGGGCAGGTGCCCATGTCTGCAGAAACTGACATCTACCCGGTCCTGTTTACATTTGTTTTTTGGTTGAGAAGGGAAAGGGCCCACGTTTTTATGACACCAGCTTGTGATTCTATTTTCTGTTGAAATTCTGGGTGAGGGAAAAATAAGAGACATCAGAGAAACCTTCAGAATCTCATTTCGAGAGTCTGAGCTGCAGATAAATGAGCCTTCTGCAGAAACGCTACATCAAAGCAAATTTTCTCAGCTGTATTTTCTTTCTTTTAATAGGGCCATTTACTACATTAATATTCCAGGAAGTCATTTTAATTTCGTGTTTATCACCCATTGGGAAAGTTAAACAGGATCAATATGTAACCAGTGGTGAATTGGGGGGTCTTGGGGGAGAAGGGGCATGTTTGGAGGCTGTGGTGATTCCACAACTGGGAGTCTTTAGGAGAGAGGAGGAGGCCAGGGAAGGGAGGCAGGGATGGGGTGGAGGAGGGGAGGGAATCGTGGGGGAGTTGTAAGGTGGTAATTGTCTGAACATGCATTGAAAGAATAATTATTGAGCATCTACTAGTGTTAGTCATTACTCATGCCTTATATTTTCCATCCTCATTCACGAGGTAGGTATTCTGATTCCCATCCTCACTTATGGGGAAACTGAGGCTCCAAAAATTTGCCACACACCCAAGGTCTTATAGAACTCTCATCCACTGACTGATTCGTTCCTTCAACAAATACGCGTCAAGCGCCTGCTGTGTGCCAGGCGCGTCCCTGGCAGCTGGAGGCTTTAGGTCAATGAAAGTTAATTTACCAAAAGCCTAAGGCTTCTTGTCAAATCCACTGAATGTCTCTTAGAGTGAATTTCCTGCTTCTGGGGAAACAGGTGGGCCCCTGCCCTTGCAGAGGTTACAGCCAGGTGGGGAGACAGGTTTTCACAGAATAATCATGCAAGTCAAGATGAACTTGCCCCTATGGTCGAGGCTCGGGGCTGAAATGGGGGGCTTCATCTAGAATGGTAGGTCAGGGAAGCCTTCCTGGTGGTGGTGATGCTCCAACTGAAATCTAAGGGAAGCATGGGAGGCCGCTGGGTGAGAGGGAAGACAGGGCCATCTCCAGAGAGCAAAGAATGGAGCATCAACGTTGGGAGGAGCCAGGGACCTCAAGGGGCTGCCAAGGTGAACAGCAGACCCGAAGGGGCTCCTGAGCTGGGTAAGGACCTGGGGAGCCAAAGGCTATGAGGCAGACGTATACTCTGGGTCAAGTTTTATGCACTGAGGGTCCTCAACCCTGCATGGCAAAGCCCTGGGCAGTGAAAGATGGGAGTGGGGTATGGAGGCGGGGGCTGGGGGGACTAGATCTTAAATAAAGCCCTGTGACTGGAGGGTACCTCAGGGGACTTGGGAGGAGGTCAGGGAGAATGGAGCTGGATCTTAAAAGGAGCGGATGGGTTTTCAAGGAATTGAGAGACAAAGAAGGCAAAAACCCTTGCAATCATCTGGCGTTCACCTTTCTCTCACGCTCCCCACATTTGATCCACCAGCTCATCCTGTTGGCTTTACCTTTACAATACATCCAGCATCGGGCCTCCTTTCACTATCTCCATCCCTACCTCCCCAAACCAAGCCACCATCTGCTCTCACCCGGGCCACTGCAACAGCCTCTTAACTCTTCTCTCTGCTTCTGTCCTTGACCCCTATAGTCTATTCTCAACACCACCGTCAGAGCGATACCTTCGAAACATAAATCAGATCAAGCCGAAAGCCCCCGGTGAATTCCTGTCTCATTTAGATAAAAGCTAGTCCTTACAAAGGCCAACAAGGCCCTAGACGGTCTGCGTTGCTTCCCGCATTACTCCGTGACTCCAGTCCCACCTCTGCCCAGGCCGCTACTCTGCTCAGCTTGTTGCTCCTGTAGCACGCCGGGTGTGGCCGCGCCTCGGAGCCTTTGTACTTTGCGCGTGCTGTTCCCTCTCCCTGGAATGCCTGTCCCCCAGGTATGTGCTTGCTGCCTCCTTCGCTTCCTTCTGGGGTGTTCTCTGTGAGACCTCCGCTGTCCCCCCACTCCCTCTCTTCCTTCTTGGTTTTCTTCTAGTGCACTTCTCATTTCTGACACACATTATAATTTACTTATTTGTCTAGTTTGTGGCCGGCCTCCCCTCACTACTGGAGGCTTCACAAGGGCGGGGATTTTTGTCCGTTTTGTTCGCCCTTATGGCTCCTGGGCCTAGAACAGTGCCTCACATCAAAGGCGCTCAGTCCGCCAGGTAAGAAGGGACACCTCCCCACTTTGGGAGGCAGGCAGCAAGGCTCCAACAGGAATTCTATTTCAGCTCTGAGCTGTTTTTGTTTGTTTGTTTTCCAGTTTCCCTGACTCCTAACAACAGCCCTTCACAGTGACAACTATTATTGGCCCCATGTTGTGGATGGGGCGGCTGAGGCTCAGGGAGGAATGAAGTTAAGTGGTAGATCCGGGTATCTTCATATCTGGAAGGACAGGTGCCTCCACTTACCATCTACAGGACCTTGGGCAAGTGTCTGTCTTCTCTGTGCCTCATTGTCCCCATCTACAAAATGGGCGCAATCATAGTGCCTATCTCCAAGGGTGGTTGGGAGGCTTAAACAGGACAGCACGTGCACACTCCTTAGTGTGCTAACTGTATTGGATTATTATCCTTGGAGCTGCGCTCTGCTGCCTGAACCAGGCCTCTGGGACACTACCCACCCAGGGGTCTCCATCCCGTTTACACAGGGAACCTCGGGTCAGCCTAGGGCTCTGCCTCCAGATGGCAGTGGCTGGGCTTGTCCGGTCCCATTTGTGTAGGTAGAATTTCATTTCTCCCCGAGCTCAGTCTTCTGCCCCGTCCTGCCCTTTCTCTTGCTCTCATCAGTGGGAAAATGAGCTCCGGGAGCTTTCCCCCTGTCCAGAAATCCAAGGTGAAGAATTTCATTAACAATCAAGAGGGCATAATCAACATTCTAATAATTCCGGATCCGCATTCCCCCTTTTGCAGCCCCCTCAAAG
>PVJD01019881.1:0-10695 GCA_004026545.1 Mormoops blainvillei
TCTTCTTCTTCTTTTCTCTCTCTCTCTCTCTCTGTCTGTCTCTGTCTCTCTCTTTACTTTCTTAATCCTCACAATGACTTTATAAGGGAGGCCTTATTCCTGTTCTGCAGATAAACAAACTGAGACACAGAGAGACTAAAGAATTTGTAAGTGATGAGAGCCAGGTCTTGAACCCAGGTATATATCAGAGTCTGTCCAGAAAAAGTGCAGACATTGTTAATATAATGAAAATGGTTTTTGTGACATTGACGTAACCTGACAGCCAAGGCAAGTGGACTGGAATGTGCATGCGTGAACAATGACGACTTCTTTAAGCTTGAACATTCCTCCATGGAAACTATTTGGATGACTCAGAAGGACACAGCTACGGGCAACTGGTGATTCGCAGCTGCATCACAACAACGTGACTGCTTATGCATCACGTCTCATGCAGAGTTTTTTTGTAAAACATCAAAATCATCCAGGTGACTCAGCCCTGCTACAGCCTAGATGTGGCACCCGGTGATTTCTGGCTTTTCCCCAAAGTAAAACCACCTTTGAAAGGGAAGAGATGTCAGACCGTCGATGAGATTCAGGAAAATATGATGAGGCAGCTGATGGTGATTGGGAGAACTGTGTGAGGTCCCAAGGTGCCTACTTTGAAGGGGACCGAGGTGTCATTGCCCCATGTATAATGTTTCTTGTATCTTGTATCTTCTTCAACAAAGGTCTCTTTTTCATATTATGGGGCTGGATACTTTCTGGACAGGCCTCATACATTTGATTCTCTGACCCAGGGGTCATTAGCCAACAGCCAGGAGGCCCAATCCAGCCTCTTTTTGTAAATAAAGTTTTATTTAGATGCAGCTACTCTTATTTGTTTACATATTATCTATGGCTGTTTTTGTGCTATAGTGGCAGAATTGAGTAATTACAACAGAAAAGATATGGCCAGAGATGCCTAAAATATTTATCTGACCTTTACAGAAAAAGTTTGCTCACCACTCCTTTCCCCAAGCTCTAACCACCATATCACATAGTTTTTGGCATGTAGACTTTGTTGTTACAGCTGAGGTCAAACTCTGGCTTTGATATTTATTAACTGTGGGCCCTTGGACAAATCTTTTTACTTCCATTGTGCCTCAGTTTCCCCGCCTGTAAAATGTGAATAGTAATATTATCTATTTCTTAGCCTTGTTGTGAGAATTAAATAAGATACTATGCATGAAAATTCTTAGCACAGTGTTTGGATGTCTTAGCATGTAGTAAACTCTTAAGATTGGTAGTTAAATTATTTGGAATGATAATGACAACACATAGAATGTAGCTCTATGCTGCCCATATAGTGAATGTTCACTTAAAAACCAAATATGTGTATTTATCTTATTCTTGCTAACTTCTCTAAGCCTTTCCAGTGCTAAAAAAAAAAAGACAAGTTTAGTGCTGGAGGTAGAGGTGTGGGCAACAGCAGGACAGGGCGGTGAACACAGTGGTTCTAGCCTAGAGAGCAGTTGACAGCAGATACTTTAATGTGGAATAAGCTACTTAATGCTTTAAGCCTAAACCATATTATAAGACCAAAGTGAGATGTCTGAGTGAGAGAATGAGAGCAAGGACACCCAACTCTGCGAAGGTTTTTTTTTTTTTTTAATTTTGTATCTTCAAATTCCCCCTCCCTGCAGTGCACTTGAATAAACTGTGATTCTATTCTTTGAAAATGTTGGAGTTTTCTTGAGGATTCCAGTGTGTGCTAACCTCCCCATTCTCCAAGTTCCTGTTGCAACAATAGAAAAAATTACTATGTGGTATACTTTGTTCTCAGCTGTGCTTGGTTGGCCTCCCTGATTAGGGTCTAAACAACTATAGAGCTGAAACCATGGCTTTTATTTCCCAGGTTGAGGGCAAAGGAGGATGTTGCTGCTATTAAACAATAAAGGGGTGTGTGTGTGTGTTACTGATTGGGGGGGGGGTCCCTGAAAGAGAAGGGAGAACAAATTTCAGGAGCAAAGTTTTGGGAGATGAATGAAATATTTCAGTGTCCTCTTAAGTGACAGAAAAACAAACATGGCTAAAAACACAGGACACTCACAGTGGGAACCTTCTGCTGGGTGGCTACATCTCTTAGTTACTCAGATGGAAAAGGAAGTTACCTGCAATAGAAATTCCTACCTTTGGGGAGGTAAACCATTGGGTTACAGCACTAGTATTTCTCATAGCCATCTTATCCTATGTCTCTGTGAAGGTTAGCCCTTTGCTGCCAAGGTGAGTTCCTTCTTTAACAATTCACCATTTGCAAGTGTCTGAGAACAGACAGAAGATAAATATATTTTGCTGAGGGAAGAAGGAAAGAGCTCACTCTCCCTTAGGAAGAGCACTTGCCTTCTTTATCTGGCGGTTTTCATTTCTCATAATCTATATTTTGAGTCCCTCTCCCCATTATTCAAATGGAATACACATTTCCTGTCATGGATACAGACATTATTCAAGCAAAATCTCTTTTTTCTTGCCAGTTTGTGATTGAAAGCCTATATGGCTCTTGCAACAGGGGTGATTCGGGAGTAGAGCCACAGATAAGAACTAACAAAGGAAGCAAGTGGATTCTCCCTCAAGCTATCTTAGTTTCTGCATAATGTAAGTTCCAATTGATTCTGTTTCGGAGGAATGACAAGGTCATAACTGGTTTGTACTACCCAGAGTTCCCTGGCAATACTTCCTTGTCTTAACTGTGACTGTCATATAACTCTCTGAAGAAATGAGAAGATATAATAAGTGACAGGCTCAGAATTTCTGGCTTTTCACAGGTATGGTGATTGTTTTGCTTTTCCCTTTCACTTACAGCTCACATTATTGCTTGTGCATTTTAGTCAGCCATAACAACATTTCTTAGTTATGACATTGTGTAGTCACCATGTTCGAATACCCAGGAACCTTCGTTTAATACTGTTCTTAGGGTTCAGTCTGTAAGGCTTCCATACTGATGAAATGACTGCCTATATATGACCAGGTGTTTTTTTCAGAATGATCAGTCTTGATTGTGGAAGATGAATCGGCAAAGAGGATGGGGGTGGAGTTATGGTGGACTGGAGGCAGGGCGACTGATTAGGAGTCTATTGTAAGTTTCCAGGTGAGAATTGATAAGGGCCTGAAATAGAGCAGTGGGAGTTGAAAGGAAGTGATGATAATTGAACTATTTTGGAGATAGAATTGACAATATTTGGCAATTGATTGCATGAAGGGGTGAAATGTAAAGAGGAGTTGAGACTCTCTCTGCTATTAAATGATAGGAATCAGGAGATAAGAAGGAGGACTGGATTTGGGACAGATGTTGATGTGTTCATTTTAGGTATGGTAACTTACTGTCCCAGTTTGTCTACCATTAAGGGGATTCCAAGAACAATTAACTTTCAGTGCAAAAGCTGGGAAATTCCCAGGCAAACTGTTGGTTGATCATCCTAAATTTAGGATATGCTGGATTAGAGGTGTCTACAGATAGTCTCCAGCAGATGGTTGGGCAGGTAGGAGTGGTGAGTAGAAAAGATTTCAGGGTCAGAGGCACAGATTGGGGAGCTCCCTGTTTAGAGATGGTGGGTAAAACCACATGAGTGGGTATGATAATTAAGGGAGAAGTCATAACATGAAATTGTAACTACCTTAAATCCCTTGTGGAATTATGTATGCTAATAGAGATAAATGAATGAATAAAATAATTAATAAAGAGAAAAAAGAGAGTGAGAAAAAGGCCTCAGACTAGAGTTTGAGATAAATTTGTATAGGATAGCGGGGGAAAGGATCCTGAGGTTGAGCCCCAAGAAATATAAAAAGAATCAGAATAGATGATGATGTCACAAAAGTGAAGGAGGAAGAGAATTTTAAAAAGGCAGGGCTGAGGAAGATTAATATTTAGGAGGGGTGATTGGCTCTGGTGATTAATGTCACTGTACACCTACATGAGAACATTTTTTTAAAGCATATTTTATTTATTATGCTATTACAGTTGTCCTTTGCCCCCCTCCACCCGGTACCCACCTTCCCTCCATCAATGCCCCTCTTATTTCATGTCCATGGGTCATGCACATAAGTTCTTTGGCTTCTCCATTTCCTATACTGTTCTTAACCTCCCTCTGTCTATTTTGTAGCTAGCAGTTATGCTTCTTATTGTCTGTACCTTTTCCCTCATTTGCCCCCTTCCCCCTCCCTGCTGATAACCCTCCATGTGATCTCCATTTCTGTGATTCTGTTCCTGTTCTACTTGTTTGCTCAGTTTGTTTTGTTTTTATAGATTCAGTTGTCGATAGTTGTGAGTTTGTTGTCATTTTCTGTGGAGTCCTGAAATCATGTTACGAGATGCTGATTAGATAAGGAACAAGAAGGAGGAAAAACAGAAGTATGAGCAGTGAGCATAGATTCATCTTTTTTTTCCAAAAACGAGGAGAAGCTATAGTTTTCTCCTTTAGATACCAGCTCAATATCCAACTCTTCTTAAGTTTTTCTGAATTATTGTCATGGCTGCTCTTCCACTTCTCAAAGTTTCTGTAGCACTCAGAGGCTATACTACACTATGTAGGAAAAAAAATCCTATGTGATATACTTCTTTATTTTCTGGTAGCTTCTGTGTGCTTGGTTGTTATCCCTATTAGACTCTAAGCTTCTTTAGGGCAGAGACCATAGCTTATATTTCTCACTGTGCTCACAAAACAAATCTTCAATTATATTTTATAGTTGTTAGGATGGTAAGGATGAAAAAATTCTCTAGGTCATGTTTTTATAAACTTGAAACTTTGACCTTTTGGACTAGAAAAGTCTTTGCTCTGGAAGACTGTCTTGTGCAGTATAGGATGTTTAGTAGTAACCCTGGCCTCTACCTACTAATTCTCAGTGGCACTTCCCTCTCCACCTCCCACAATTATGACAACCAAAACAGTTTCCAGACATTAGCAAATGTCTCCTGAGGGGAGGGGGCACCAGCTGAGTTGAAACCTACTGCTCTAAGTGAGCTGGATCTGGCTTGTTTATCCATTGTCCTTCAGCACATCTCCCATTGTAAAACACTGGTGTCCAGTTCACAGATTCCAGAAAGAGATGTACAACCTCTATTGGTTACTTAAGTTCTGAGACCCTTAAACTCATTCCTTTCTCTGCCTTTCCCTGGAGTGAGTGAAAGTCTCATTACTTGAACTTAAACACAAAGTACTAAAATGGTGCCAACACAGTTCCCTTATGATCCTGAATATCAAAGCAAAGCCAGGGAGATATTTAATTAGAGCAGTGGTTTGTAATGTTTCTGGAATGGTAAGGGAAGCAGTCGTTTGTTCACATACTGCAACTACTAGTTAATAATGCTTTTCCTTTTCAAGTTATCTTTCAAATATTATATTGTAACTGCCTGCAGCCTCTTCAGAGACTAGCCAGAGGTTAGGGAAATTAAAAATACAGAAGATTTCAGTTCTCAGGCAAAGCAGAGAAGCCAGGAGTCCTTGGTTCTCAATTTTCAGGTTAAACCTGGAGTGTTTCTGACACTTTCATGTATCATCCCAATGGGATCTGTGGTTCCAGGAATTTCTTGATTAGGGTCACAAAGAATGAATGGATGTGGGTTGAGTTGGACAGGGGGTTAAGATATGGAAAAACTGATATCTTGCCCTATTGTATCACCATTTTCCAGGCTTCCTAGGTTCCATGGTATTGTCCTGTGAATCTTCCCACTCTTCTATGGGAAAGTCCAATAAACTAGTCAGTATATTTTTGACGAGTGCCTGATAAATACTCTTAAGACACCAAAAACTGATGTGAATAAAAGCACAAGGCCTAACCCATGCTTCCTGATTCTTAATGGAGCATGTTAGCTTATTGAACTAATATATTATAATATGTTAATCCATGTATTCTCAGATTTTGGCCCCACAATAAACCTGTGGATTAGGTGTTATTTGTATCCATTCTCTTTTTACAGAAAAGGAAATGTGAGGCTCAGTGAGGTTAACTCATATGCCAAGGGCATATATAGCTACAAGGTGACAGGGTTGTGATTCAGACCCCGATCTGTGCAATTCCAAAGTCCGTGCTTCTACCTATCATGCTAATATGATACTTTTATCTAGTCTACTTTTCCTTTATTTTTTCAAATGGATAAACTATTCCATTTTATTGAACAACTGAGGATCAGAAAGTAAAAATGACTTGCCCAGGATGATGTTGTGATGGTGGTAGTGATGGTAAGTGAAGGAGCAGAAGGAAATGCTAGAAAATGTTTTGTCTTATACTGTGTGCAATTTTTCTACCTACCCCATTCTTTCTAGTTCAAAAGATAATCCACCTCTGCCCTGGCGGGTGTGGCTCAATGGACTGAGGGCTGGCCTGCGAATCCTAAGGGCGCTGGTTTGATTCCCAATGAGGGCACATGCCTGGGTTGTGGTCCACGTCCCCAGTTAGGGGCTTGTGAGAGGAAACTAAGTGATGTTTCACTCACACATACATGTTTCTCTCCCTATCTCTCTCCCTCCCTTCCCCTCTCTCTAAAATGAAATGAATAAAATCGAAAAAAAATAACACACCTCTCATTCTTGGAAATAATTAAAGAATTAGATAAGGCAGTCTTCACCAATTATGTGATACTGAATTTCTGAACTGTGTGGCAAACCTGATTGATGCTGGAGGTCATTAGCTATACTTAGCCTGCCAGCAGGCTTTGAGTGAAGTATATTGTGTCCCTGCAGAGTCTTTCAGGGGAATTGAGGAGACTGAAGAATATACTATACACTTTGACCAGGTCACTGAGCTAGAGAATCTAGGTGCCATAAACACAGAGGTTTGCCAGAGCATTACTAACTTGCCTCTGAGTCACTCTGAGCAGAGTGATGGAGGAGAGATTGCAGAAAAATTTGATATCTTCCAAGATTTAACTGAGTGATGGTTAGAAGTTCTAAATAACCTTGGGAATTGCTTGAGCTTAAAGCAGTTTGATTTCTTATTGTCAGCTGGAATCCCTTGATACACTCTTGTGCAATAAACTTCCACCCATCATTGGATCAAGGTGAATAAATCAGAGCAGTGGAGCTAATCTCTTGCTTTCCAGAGAGTAAATTTTATTCATGCTTGATATAGACAGTGTATATATTTGCAATAATTAGCTGTTTGTTGGCAAGATGTAGATAATTAAATATTATCACTTCTTACAACCCTG
Source organism: Mormoops blainvillei (assembly GCA_004026545.1). NCBI lineage: Eukaryota > Metazoa > Chordata > Mammalia > Chiroptera > Mormoopidae > Mormoops > Mormoops blainvillei. The sequence goes on from PVJD01019881.1 coordinate 7,160, forward strand.
GGAATTACTGTAGACCCTTAGAGAATTTTGTTGCATGGGACAGTCACAAATCTTCTGGTTATTTTCACTCCTTCTTAATAACTCACTACGAAAGAACCCTCATGAAATAGACTTTATTTGTTTTTTTGTTTTGCCACTAAATTTGTCATAGCCGAGAGGTTTTATGCAATTTTAACCATCTCTTTATGCAATATTCCTGGAGGCCCATCACCAGATTTTCATTCTTTTCTTCCATTCAAAATCATATCCTTGCCCCATCATCTAGAAACAGGCAGAACTAAGGAAGAATGGCTAAGGTGGTAATTAGAAGCTTTAGTAAATAAATGTGAGGATGCTTAAAGCTCTTTACTTTGTTTCCTCAGATTTCTAGGACCAGACATCAGTTCTGTAGTGTGGTGGTGCTGGAAAGCACATGGACTCTGGAGTCAATCAGTTCTGGGTTGGAATCCTATCTCTGCTGCTTACTAGTCAGGTGATCTTCAGCAACTCTCTGTTTCTATATTTATAAAGTGTGGATAATGCTTATTTGTTACTGCTGTCTGTTTTTATGACCACATGACCACTTGCCAGGTTTTTATTCCTAATTTCTACAGCTATTGTGTCATTTTGAGCTTTGCCCATCCTATTTGACTTTGACCTGTGATATCCAGAATGTGTAGATTGCTTTATGCTAGTCTGCAACTAATGTCTATGTAGACTCTTCCTTGGTATTGTTTGTGAAATGAAAACTCTATGAGGGTAAGGGTTGTGGTTATTCGAGCCATCATATTCCCAGTCCCTAGGACCATTTCTGGTACATAGTTAAGTGATCAATAAATATTTGTGGGATGAATGAATACACAAACTCCCTGACCCTGGTGCCTGGACTAGTCACTTTGACCTACTGCTACACACAGCCTAATGTAAGGAGTGGTTACAACCCACCGAAATAGGCCCTGTTCACGCACTATCCTATGTAAGCAGGACCAGTCACCAACTTTTTCCTAGATAGTACCTACAAATTTTAGTTAATTCATTCAGGGCTGATACTGAGTTACCCTGTCCTTGAAGGGGATAAGACGACTGTATAGGCCTATGTAAGTTTAACTTAGAACATGATAAGAATAACAAAAATGATTAGCTGGGCCTAAGTGAACTCTCAGTGAGAAATGAATCAAATGTATTTTAATAAAAAGTGAAAGTCATGTGCCACATAATGAAGTTTTAGTCAATGATGGACTACATATGTATGTACTATATACAGTGGTACCATAAGATTATATTGGAGCTGAAATTTTTCAATATCCTACTGACATTATAGCTGTCCTAATGTCATAGTGCAATGCATTACTCAGCTGTTTGTGGTCATGCTGGTGTAGACAAACCTGTGCTGCCAGTCATATAAAAATATAGCAGTACAATTATGCAAAGTATATAATACTTGATAATGAAATAAGCGACTATGTTTCTGGTTTATGTATTTACTATACTTTTATTCATTATTTTACAGTATACTATTTCTATTTATAAAAAGAGTTTGCTGTAAAACAGTATGTTGTGTTATGCCAGCAGCAGCCTTGTATATCCAGTGTTTATGGTGTCTCTTGATTACATCATTTTCTCTTGTGCTTGATTTAATCTCATGTTGTTTTGTGTAATAACATGCTGTACAGACTTGTAGCCTAGGAGCAATAGGCTATGCCACACTGCCTAGGAGAGTAGTTGGCTATATCATCCACGTTTGTGAAGGTATACTGTATGATGTTTGCCCAGTGTCAAAATTGCCTAATGATGCATTTCTTAGAATGTATCCCTGTCATTAAGCAGTGCATGACCGTAGTGGTTTGGGAACATATAGTTATATAGTAATATAGCAGGGTTTTGGAACCAATTACCAATCTCTCATTGCTAGGGTATCGATGAAACCATTAGACAGGAATTCATGGTTCATGCTCTAAGCTGCATTCACACGGGCTACTTCCTCACATGAGACCTGATAAAATAACCGTGGAGAGTTCACAGTGTTCCCAAATGCTCAGGGTTTAGCCTTGTGAAGCTTATACTCCCTTTGCTACAGTTGTAGTGTGACAGTTATCTTTTTTCTTAACTGCCAATTCCACATTATGGCCAAAAGCTGTGGATACATTTCCTGTACTTGGGAAGGTTTTCTTCTATATCGGTTACATACTTGTGACAAAATATAGGTGTCCTAGAAGAAGTTGAACAGGGCGTCTTTTGTTTTTTTAAACTTAAAATAACAGAAATATATTCCCTCAAAGTTCTGGGGGCTATAAATCCAAAGTCAAGGTGTTGACAAGTTTGGTTCCTTCTGGAGGAAGCTCTGAGGAAGAATCCATTCCATGCTTCTCTCCAGCTTCTGGCAGCTGCCAGCAAATGTTAGCATTCTTTGGTTTCTAGGTGCATTACCCCAGTCTCTTCCTGAGTCTTCACATCACGCTGCCCTGTATGTATTTTCTTCTTTTGTTTTTAAAAAAATATTTCAAATGCAGTTTACATTCAACATTATTTTGTATTAGTTTCAGGTGTACAGCACAGTGGTTAGACAATCATTCATATACTTTACAAAGTGATCTGCCCGATATTTCCAGTACCCAGCTAGCACCATATATAGTTATTAAAATATTATTGATTATATTCTCTGTGCTGTACTTTACATCCACATGACTATTTTGTAACTACCTATTTGTATTTCTCAACCCTTCACCTTTTTCACCCAGCTCCAATGGCCCTCCCCTCTGACAACCATTAGTCTGTTCTCTGGATATATGAGCCTATTTCCGTTTTGTTTGTTAATTTATATTTTTCTTTATATTTCATATATAAGCACTTATCTTTCCCTGACTGACTTTTTTCACTGGGCATAATACCATCTAGGTCCACCGTGCCGTCGCAAATGTTTTTGTTCTTTTTTTATGTCCAAATAATGATTCCATTGTATATATGTACCACTTATTTTTTATTGAATTTATTGTGATGACATTGGTTAATTAAATTATATAGGTTTCAGGTGTACAATTCTATAAAACCTCATCTGTATATCATATTGTCTGTTCAGCACCCCAAGTCAAGCCTCCTCCTATCACCATTTATTCCCCCATTTACCCTTTTCTACCTCTTCCCAACTCATTTCCCTCTGGTAAACATCTGTGCCTGTGAGGGTTTTTTTTGCCTTAATCCCTTCACATTTATCATCCAGCCCCCCAACAGCCCTCCCCTTTAACAACTGTCAGACTGTTTTCTGTATCTATGAGTCTGTTTCTACTTTTTTAATTTTGTTCATTAGATTCCACATATAAGTGAGATTATATGGTATTTTTCTTTCTCTGACTGGCTTATTTCACTTAGCATAGTATTCTCCAGGTCTATCCATACTGTCTCGAAAGGAAAGATTTCCCTCTTTCTTTACAGCTGAGTAGTATTCCATTGTGTAAATGTGCCACTGCTTTTTTTCTATTTTTTATTTTTATTTTTTTATTGTTTTTCAAGTACAGCCATCTCCATTTTCCCCACACCACACCCCCTCCCCACCCATCCCC
>PVJD01019882.1:0-10695 GCA_004026545.1 Mormoops blainvillei
TTAAGACATTCCTCTGGCGAAAGATTGTGAAATCGCCACCTCCCCTCCCAGGCCAGACATCAGCAGAGGGGAATGTTCTCACATCCAAACTTTTGGGAGTTAGAGGTGTTTTGTTTTTTTTTAATGACGTTCTTGGCAAATGATGCCTTGGATGGTTTTGCCTGGCTCAGGTTTTATGGAGCCTGTGTCAGCATCTCCCTTGTCTGATCTTGACTTCCCATGAGGTTGACCTTGAGCCATCGTCATAGGGACCACGCAGGCAGAAGGGAATGAGGGAGCGGTCAGTAAGCAGACGGTCAAGCAATCTGCCAAAAGAAACAACTGTGCAGACGCCTTGGTGGTCAAAACTCGAATCGGTTTCTCCTCGCCTAGTCCTTTTAATTTTTTCTACTTTCCTGAGGTAAAATTCACATTAAAAAGTGAACCATTTTAAAACCACTATCTAGTTCCAGAACATTTTCATCACCCGCCAAGGAAACGCCGAACTCACTATCAGTCACTCCCCATTCCCTTCCTCCCTCAGCCCCTGACAGCCCCCATCTGCCTTCCGTCTCCGTGGATTTGTCCATCCTGGACACTTCATGTGTGTCTGACTTCTTTCACTTCTTGTGTTTTTGAGGTTCACCCATGTTGTGCCATGAATTAGCTCTTCATTCCTTCTTATTATGACTGAGTAACATTCTATCACATGGCTCTATAAGAATCTGTCGATTCATTCATCTTTTGTTGGGCATTTGGGTATTTCAACTTTCAGGCTTTGTAAAGAGCGCAGCTATGAACATTTGTTTACAAGGTTTTCTTTGAACTCCTGTTTTCAATTATTTTAGCTGCGTACCTAGCAGCGGAATTGCTGGGTCATACGGTAACTCTGTGTTTAAATTTCTAAGGAACTGCCAGGCTCTTTTCCGCAGAGGATGCCCCATCTTCCATCCCCACCAGCAGTGCACAAGGGCCAATTTTTCCACATGCTTGCCAAGACTTGTTATTTCCTGTTTGTTTGTTTGTTTGTTTGCTTTAAATTCTAGCCACCCTAGTGGGTGGAAAGTACTATCTCCCTGTGGTTTCAATTTGCATCCCTCTATCAACTCTGATGTGGGCATCTTTTCACGTGCTGTACTGGCATCTGTAGATCTTCTTCGGAGGCATACCTACTCAAGTCCTTTGCCCATTTTTAAATTGGGTTGTTTGTATTTTTGTCGTTGAGTTACAAGAATTCTTTGTATATGTTCCCCTTTTAATTTTTTATGCCTCTATTTTGATGTGATGCAAGCTGAGGATACCACAAGAAACTTTGATATACTCTTTACCCAAGTCCACCAATGGATTACATTTGGCCCCATTTGCTCATGGCCTGCTCCGTTTGAATGGCAAAGCCATTCAACTCTCTCTAACTACACTATGTTCAGAGCTGGATTGTTGCAGTTACGTTGGTGACACTAATGACCAGTCACACTGGCCCCCCAGTGTTCTGGTACGGGTGTTGTTGAAACTCCTCCCAGCAATGCTAACAGTGCAGTCCAGTTGATTACAGCTGGGCTGACCTGCAAGACCGATAGGTCGCAAATTTTTACTTTTGTCGCCACACAGCCAAGGCAAGGTTCTCAGCTTGGGCGGTGGAACAGGGAGAGGGCTCACAATCAGGTTTGCTTTGGGAGGAAAAACAAAAACAAACCTACTTTGGGGGTAGGTCCAAGTCCTGGAGAGAGAAAAAAAAATAAGAGAAGCCCAGTAAAGGGCTGGCCCCAGCTGCTGGAAGGAGCGGAGTCCACTAACAGGGTGGGGCCTCAGCTGGGAGAAGGGGCAGAGAACCAGGTCACCTTCAAACCTGACCTTTTGGCCCACGGGAGGTGACACTGGCCAGAGCCGAGATGTCAGTTTCCCAGGAATTTGGCCTGGGCTGGTCAGGGCAGGAGGAGGTCAGCAGGCTCATGCGTGGGGACAGGAGTGGGGGAGAGAAGCCGGGAGTTCCCTGCCTGGGAGGACTTCCACTGTGAGTTGAGGGGGAGCCAGACACCGAGAGGAGGTCAGTGGTAGGATGGCGGGGTGAACCGAGGTCAGGGTCTGGCTCTCCAGGAATCAGGCGGCCCAGGGCACATCTGCTTTCGTTCACAGCCCGGGGCCGAGCTGGACTGCAAGGTTCTTGAGGCTGATTGTGCAACCTCAGGGCCTTTTCCGCCAACCCCCCCACAGCTCACGCTCACGACTCTTGCGGATCTTACGGGGAGAAGGGAACTGCAGAGGACGGCACCTCCCGTGTGCCCGGCAAGCGCATCCGGGCCGCCCCTCCCCCCACCTTCCTGGCTAAGGCTTGCCTGAGATTCCCCAGCAGCATGTGGGCCAGGGCCGTCTTCTCCCACAGGCACAGCGGGCACATTGCCAGGGCCCACAGGACTTTCAGAGGCCGAGTAAAGTGTTTTAAGTTCTCTTAAAATCAGAAGGAAAAAAAAACAGTCCAGCTTGTATTGTTACCGGAGGGGACCTGGCCCTTAGCGGGTCTGTCTAGGGCCGGCCTGTGGTGTGTGGGTTCTTGATTTCACGCAGGAAAGATCTCACAGTAAGAGTCCAGGTGATTTCTTTTTCCTTTGCCTTTTTAAAAAATGTTATTTTTCTTAAGTTTAAAAAAAAATTATTCTTATTTATTCTATTACACTTGTCACAATTTTTCCCCTTTTGCCCCCCCCGCCCCGCTCCCACAGTCCATCCCCACGCCATTGTCCATGCCTGTGAGTCATTCGTACATGGTCTTTGACTAATCCCTTCCCCTTCTTTCCACCATTCCCCCTACCCTCTTTCCTCTGCAGCTGTCAGTCTCTTCCCTGTTTCCATGTCTCTGGTTCTGTTTTGCTCATTAGTTTATTTTGTTCATTAGATTCCTCTTATAAGTGATATGATATGGTATTTGTCTTTCACCAACTGGCCTATTTCACTTAGCATAATACTCTCCAGTTCCAACCATGCTGCCACAAAGGATAGGAGTTTCTTCTTCTTTCTTCCTGCTGCATAATATTCCATTGTGTAGATGAACCACAGTTTTTTAATCCATCCCTCTAGTAATGGGCACTTGGGCTATTTCCAACACTTGGCTATTGTAAATAGTGCTGCTATGAACATCGGGGTGCATAAGTTCTTTCGACTTGGTGTTTCGGGATTCTTACGGTATATTCCCAGCAGTGGAATCGCTGGGTGGAATCCAAGTGATTTTGAAAGGCCATTTAATTAAAGCTGGGGACAGTGAAACAAGGAAGGGCCTAGGGTGGAAGCAGCAGGGAGAAAGGCGAGGCGGGGCTCTGCTTTGGCTCTAGAAACGTAATGGGAAAGCAGTGCGCCGGGCGTAGCTGCTGTCAGCTCACCGGAGAGTCAGGAAGGGGGGCCTTGGGGGCAGGCTCAGGGGGTTAGCCTGGGACGAGCTGCCACTGCCCATTGCTCCCTGGTCGATAGTCTGGTGGGTCCCTTAGAGTTCTGGAGAAGCTCGCCTTCGAGGGAAAAAGAGGGGAGAGAGGGAGAGGAAGGGGGGAGCACTGTCAGGGTCCTCTGTTTTGAGGGCTTTTAAAGGCTGGGAGTTTAAGAAATTTCTTAGGGGAGATTTCAATAGAATATTCATCGGTTCTCCAGGTGCGCCCTTTCAGGGTCATGGTCTACACGGATTGGTCAGTGCCTAGGCAGGGCGTCATTAGCTGCCAACCTGGTTTTGCTGCTTTTCTGGGCCTGGAGTTGAAATGCAGCTGAGGCCTCGATGTTGTCTCTGTGGAGGAATGGTCAGGGGGTTTCAGTTGCATTACCGTCGCCTGACCTTTGATATGCCGGGGGGCGAGGGGTGGGGGAGGAGAGGCCATCCAGGGCCAGTGGTGCCTGTTGCTAGGCACCCAGAGCTCTTTCTATGTCTGGTTGTGAGTTGCTTGGCCAATTTTTTCATCTCTCTGTCTCACTTTTCTCATTCTGCTTGCCAAGGAATTTTCCTGGCTTCTTACTCTCCTGCCTCAGTATCACTTTTGTCTTTTTATCAATGAGCTACAACAGATCATTTCAAAATATTTAAAATATTTTGTAAGAGAGGAAGGAGCTCAGGTAGGCAAAAGTGCCAAGGGCCTGAAGAAGAAGTGGCTCGATCTGGATGGCGGTACCGCCGAGCCACTGGTGTAAGGCTCACACTGAGGGCCAGCGGCCTGCCTCCTTCCCACTCCCCCGCCGCGGGGTATTCGACCCTGGTCTGTCGGAATCTAAAACCCGTTCTCTTTCCAGCTTCATCTTTCTGTTCTCAGCTATGGTCCCTCTGACTAGGTCAGCTCCCCCCATTATGTGTCCTTGCTGGAACTCAGCTGTCCTGCGGACTCGTGGTGTAATGTCCTTGAGCGCAGGCTCCGAAAGTGAATGTCTGGGTTTGAATCCGGCTTACTGATTGTCAGCTGTGTATTGCTGGGCAGGTTGTTCATCTCTCTGACCCTCAGTTTCTCTGTCCGTGAAGTGGGGGTAGTGAGAGTGTCTCGCTAACAAAGTTGTGATAGATTAGACGAGTGAATATTTTTAAAGCACTCGAAACTGCGCCTGGCACCAAAAAAAAAAAAAAAAAAGCCATCTAAGTGATTATTAAACACATTTGAAGTCCCATAAGTGCAGAGGCTGGGCCTGGTTTTGCTCTCTCTGGTATCTCCAGGCCTTGCACATAGTAGGCATTCAAATGTTGGACTGAATGAGTGAATGAATGTACTCTGTTCCTCCTTCATTTGTCTGTATGTTTCTTTCTGCTGGAAGTCACTCACACTGTAGTGTGAAGTATGAATCAATGCCACCCTGTCCCCTTTTCTAGAGCACTGTGGTCCAAATGCTACTGCAGAACTGATATCTCAATTGAAGAACATTTATTGAGTGCCTACTGTATACCAAACCCTGTGCCATGGAACGAGGGAAGCACAAACAGATTTCATGCATCCAGCCAGCACGTACTGAGTGCTGCTGCAGGCGGGCCAGTGGAAGGCGCAGGGGTGCAGGCAATAAGGCGCAGATAGTTGACCTTGTAGAGCCGACATCACACTCCGGGATGTATGAACTTCCTGCTGCCGCTGTAACAAATGACCACAGACTTGCTGTCCCAGAGGAAGGAACTGAGAGGCAGCAGCAACAGAAGAGAATCTCCCAGCGTCACGCAGACAGAAGCTGAGCTGGGATTTGGCCCAGGTGCATCCAAGTCTAGAGCTTGGGTCCCTTCCGCTTCACCTGGTGGTGTGTCAGGCAGTGGTCAGACAGGTCTGGGGTTGAGCATCTGTCTCCCCAATCTGTACCTCTGTCTCCCCAGTCTGTAAATTGGGCATCAAAACAGTACCCATCTTAGGGTTGCTATGAACAGGTGATGGACTATAAAGTTTGTGAAACATCGATCCCTATGTAAAACACACGCACGCTGACATTATAGAACACTGATGACATGAGTGAAAAACTTCAAATACACAATTTCATTGAACTCTCCCAGGAAACACACGATGTGAGGAACTGTCCACATGCCCAGATTAGGGAGGAGGACCCCAGGATCGGAGGAGGTGAGTCATCTCCCCATGGCTACAAGCTCAGCCAGCCCCCATTCAGCGGTGTCTTCCAAAGAAGCTTTAGTGGGTAGACAGAGTTTGTCAGCCCAGCTCAAAATCTGGATGAGGCAGCAGCAGGAATCCCCACCCATCCTACTGGGCTGGTTCCCTTGTGCGCCCACCCCCACCCGCCCCCAGCCCTCCCAGCTGTGAGGCCAGCATACCTCCTCTGGAAGGGACCGCCCCAGCCTGCAAGGAAGTGCTTATTATCCCAGTGTGACTGGGCCACTCCCAGCCACGTCTCCAAGCAAGCCGGTAGTGCCTCCTCCTGCTGCCGGCCAGCTGACCGCTGCCTGGTTGGAATCTCTGGGGCCAGATGTTACAGGGCAAACTAAAAATAACCAGGGGGGCCAGCCACCATTGGGGGTGGGGCTGGGGTGGGGGCATGTGCTGGGCGTGGACACATGATCGGAGGGACCCTGTTGAATGGAGCTAAGACAGGCTGGCAGGCCATGCACACTTCTGCTCCCCATTCATAGGACCCACCTGGGGAGAGGGCCCATCTTTTCTGAACACCTGGGAAGAAGCCCCTTCTACCAGCTGCAGGATGGGCAGCAGCAGAAGGAAGGCCATCTGGATTCTGTGCTCTCTGCTTCTTCTCCTTGAAGCCAGTTCTGCCAAGAATATCTGGAAGCGGGCATGGCATGCGAGGCTGGCTAAGAAATCCCACGTAAGTGCCGTGAGTGCCAGGGTGGGGAGGCTGGGAATAGATGAGCCGTCCCCAGACACTGTACATTCTGTAGGCACTCCCCAAGTGCGGGCGGGCAGGGCAGGTGTCTTTCTTTATCTGTGAGCGTCAAAGTCGGGCGGTGGGCAGATGGAACCCATGTCTTCAAAAGCCTCCTTGTCTGGAAGCAAAGAAGCAAAGGGAACGCCAAAAAAATGTGCAAGGGGACTGGGAAGTGCTTTTGCCTACCAAAGTGTATTTTCTCCCGACAAAACAGCACCCGAGTCTAAGGACCCAAAACTGAATTCTGTGTCTCCACAATCAATAATCAAAGATTTATGAAATGTAATTCTACACTGATGCGGTTACTTACTCATTCAGTAAGCATTTACTGGACACAGTTCTGGGCCAGGCACTGTGGTGGGTCCAGTGAGTACAAGATGGAGACACCAGCTCCTGCCGTTGAGGATGACATAGCCGAGTGGGAGAGGCAGCCAGGTGATGATAGGTGAGGGCAGCACAAGGGGATGGCCTACGTCAGGCCCAGCGTCTGGAGCCAGGAGTCTGGGTTTGAGTTCTGGCTCTGCCGCTCCCCAGCTATGTGACATCAGGCAAGTTGTTTGGCCTCTCTGAGCACCAGTGATCTCATCTGCTCATCTGAAAAAGGCAGAATGATATGTTTCTTTCAACAAGTATGTTTGATTGCCACTGTTTACCAGGCATTGTCCTAGGCTGCAGGGATATAGATGTCAGATCCCTGTCTTCAGGAATTCACGTTATAGTAGGAGAGACAGAGAACAAATGAGAGAGAAAAGGAATTCATAGTGCTGAGGGGAGAAATAAAGCAGGAAGGGGACTGGGAGAGGGGGCAGGAGTGGGGAGGTCCGTCCCCCTGCCCCCGGAGAACAGAGGCATCAAAGGGCCAAGCAGATGACACCAGCCCTCTCAGTAGGCGTGTGAGCATTAAATGACTCAACGTGCATGAAGTTCTGGCGCATGGCAAGTGCTCAGTGCACCCTGATGACATTTAATTAAATAACTGTGAAATCAGTTGATGCTTGCGTCCCCAGGTAGCAGCCTGATTCTTCCTCATTTAGCGCAGTGTTCCTGGTGCCTTGCCAGGTACCTGTCATTAAGTTGGCTCCCAGTGCATTCTTGTGGCAAAATTATGGGCAAATGCAATGGAAGCCCAGGAGAACCTGTGCGACTCTGCCCCAGGAGAGCCAGGGAGAGTGTTCCAGGGTTGGAGCCATTCAACCTGGGGCTTTGAAGGATGAATATGAGTTTGCCAGGAAGAGACATGGGAGAGGAGCTGTTTAATGAACACAGGCACAGCGGAGTGCGTGAAACTGTATTGAGGCTGATCTCATCCTCCAGGGATCACATTCTGCAGGTCAGGCAAGAGGCCTCTGAGAGCAGAAAAGGGTAGCAGTGAGTGAAATGATGGTAGGTGTTTTGAGGACGGAAAGCTCATGTGAGATGGTATAGTCACAGAAGGCTTCCTGGAGGAGGTGAGACCCTGGCCAGATCTTGAGGAACTATTTAGAATTAGGAGGAATGACATTCCTGGAAGAAGACTCAATGTGGGCTGAGGGGTGGAGGCAGAGGTGGTGTATCTCGGACGCCCTGTGGGGGCAGTCCTCACTACAGAAGAGAGCTTGTGTGCGCAGGGAGGGAGAGAGACCTTTCTCAGGTCTGACTGCCCCATGCTCTTTGCTGGCCCAACGGGACGAGTTCATTCTCACAGGCGTTTAGTACTTGGGACCACAAAGAGATTTCCAGTGCATCATCTGGTCTTATCTCTACCTCGTCCTGGGGTGTCATAGGAGCAGGCGCCGTGACATTTCACTCGGAGGAATGGAGAGGCTGGGGGTGCGGTCTGGGGATGATGTGCACAGGGGATGGGGGGAGTCTCTTTAAAAACACAGGCCTGGATGGGCTTCAGACACTGAATTGCTTCTAGACGCCCTCTGTCAAATGTGAGCACTTCCAGTGTGCCCCTCGCTGGGTCAGAACTCTCCCTGGTTACTGACAGCATCGGCATCCCCTCTCCAGGGCTGAGACACAGGAGAGGTTTGTGCCAAAAATCTGCCTCCGAGAAAGCCCCTGGGGAAAGACAGGCTGTTGACTTGTGGCTCAGAGGATAAGGAGGCTGGGCAGGGGGCCAGGGCCCAGGAATTCATCTCGGCAGCCCCTCCGATGAGCTATGCAGCCTTGGGCTACTCACTGACCCTCTCTGGGCCTCAGGTTGTTACCTGGAAAATGAAGGCAGAAGACCAGGTGGCTTCCAGGGCCCTTTCAGCTCTGATTCTAACCTCATGGTAAATATTCAGCAGGGAATCTGGGAGTCCTAGGAAGCAAGCCCTACACACTCAAAGACAAGACTTTCTCATGCGGTCCCAATAACCCCTACCCTCAAGCTGAGCCAGACCTTCAGCCCTGCCCCTGGACCCCTGGGGGTTATGGGGCAGGTCAGGGTGGGATGAGGCCAGGGGTCCAGGAACACGCTGAAGTAACGTTGGACCCACTTGGAGAGTTAAACAGAGCCTTCACTAAAATTAAATCACATAAACATAGTTGTGTGATTTAAATTTTAAAAAGGAAGTGCTCGTTAGAACTGTATCCTGCTTATTTCACTCTTCTCTCAAGATTACTTATGTTGGTGGTGTCTGTATGGTGGAAATCGTAGCTATTGAGGAGCTCTTGCAGCTCCTTAGTCGGCGCCCTCCATTCGGTACCCGTAAACCAGCCACGGTGGGAGTTTCAGCCCATGGACACTGGCAAAGGCTGTACCCGAGAGCTGATTATCAGCACTGACCAGACCTTGGCCGTCTGCCCCCTGCATCGGCCACCCTCTCTCACCCTCTCAAAGCGCTGCCCCTCGGCAGAGCGGGCAACGGACCGAGGAACTACCTGAACACTGTGTACGTTACAGCCCAGGGACTCAGAGACAGTGCCAGAGAAGACAACACCGCCTTCTATTCCCAGAGAACCCCTATGGGAGGCTTGTAAGGAGAAGGCTTCTTCTGCGTGAGCCTCAGTTTCCTCATCTGCAGCATTGGAGTGACTGCTTTGCAGTCCAATGAGAAGACCACGGAGAGCCTTCGGTTCCGTGCCTGGCAAAGAGCCACCCTCTCCACATCTGCACTATTTAAAACAAAACAAAAAGCAGAACCAAATATTTATGAGCCTAGATAAGACAGAAGTGGAATGTTTGTAAGTAGCCCAGTGACCTTTGCTGGGAGCTCAGGGTCAGTTCCGGGGAGCTCGGTGTTCGGGTCTTCTCTTTCCTGGCATTTAATGAAACTCACAGGAACAATCCTTTCCTAAGCACTTCCTGTGCATCGGGCCAATCAACTCTCAGGTTCCTCTCAACACATCTACCAGGTGGGGCCCATTGTCATCGCCACGTCAGCCCGGGGACCACGGGGCCCAACAGTCCCAGCACATTGCTGTGGCCATGGGCCTGTTTCGCCCCTTAAACTTCCATCCGGAGCAGCGGGAAGTGGCGGCGCAGTTTACGCGCTGCCTGCAGGCGCCTGCCCAGCGGAGGGGGCAGCACGGGCTGCGACCGCCAGGATCGCAGGGAGCCTCCTGCTCCTGGGTGCCCCTTTGCACGCCTCCACCCAGCGCTACGGCTTTTGGTGGTGAGCACGCCTCCCCTCCGCTCTCCTCATTACCTGGGTTCCAGCATCTTCACCCTGGCCCTTTCAGCGCTGGTCCCCGTTTAGAGTTCCCTTAAACGTTTTCCTAACGTCCGCACTTCTCCTCCATAGCATTTAGCTCCGTTATTATTATCTGCACGACTTGTTTCTTTACTGTGATTTGATTTAGTTTTTCATGAACTACTTTTGCAGATGACCAAAAAAAAAAAAAAAAGCTATTAGTTTGCTTCATCTGTGTGATGTTTTGTCTGGTGTTTGTCACTTGCCAAGTAGCTGAGGCACATGAAGGCAAGGGCAACACCATCTGGTTCAGCCCAGCTCTCCTTGTACCCAGCCCTGTGCCTGGCATGTAGTCAGCCTGGGAACTATGCCTTTGCCATTAAATGAATGAATAAATCATGTTAAAACCTTCCAGAACTGGGCAGAAGGGATCCGAAAGACTCCCAGGTGCACAGCAGTGCTCAGTGAAGACCAGTCGAAGAATTGGTGGGGTCTGCAGCCTTGCTCTCAACTTGCACTCAACATGGGGTTGTCACCAGCATGAGATTCCAATTTTTGAGTACCTCTCCGAGGAAGTTCCATTAGCCATGCACCAAATTCTGCCCTCAGAGCCCAGGGCATCAGGAAATGGCATTCGTCAGTGCACACTGAACTCTGTGTCCTCTGTTCTAGGGAGAGACATATTTTTAGGTCTTTGACGTCCAAATTCCAAAGGAAGAGCGATTAATGCTCAGAGGAAAATTGGCTTTCTTCCTGCACCAAGCAAACAAATCCTGGGGTACACTTT
>PVJD01019883.1:0-10695 GCA_004026545.1 Mormoops blainvillei
CTCTGCCCCCGACTCAGAGGGACAGCACAGCTCGGCAGGTGTTGGGGACCAGACCTCCACTGCTCCGGGAACAGTCCTGCCGCTCTCGTTTGGGCTGGTCTGCGGGGTTGTCTGTGTTTCAGACGGTGTGTGTCCCACGGACTCCCGACAACCTCTGGACACGTGGGCGGCTTGTTCTACTGCAGTGTCCCCTCCATCCCGGCCTTGGTCCGGGGGCTTGCGCGGGTACCGGGGCCTCAGCGGCTCTGGCTAGACTTGGGGCGAGCCTGGCTTCCCATCCCAAGCCCCTCTCCCCGCACCCTGCCCCTGGGCTCGGTGGCTTTTCATCGTCCAGAGGACCTTGAGCTGCCTTGGGGGCGCTGGCTGAAGACCAGAATTCAGGTGCCTTGGGGCTTTGGAGCTGCCCTGTTCTGGAACTGTTCTGGGCAGCGTGCGAAGTGTATTTTCGTTTACGATCAGCTTGTCTCCAGCACTTCCAGGAGCAAGCAGATGCTCTTGGAGTTCGGCTCTTTAAGGACGAGTCATTGTTGGTGTTGGAGAGAAGTTTCCTTCTGCCCTTCAGGGCCCTTCTGGCTGGCCTAGTCATCGGGTTGGCCTGAGGCAGATTAGCGGGAGAAAAACAGATGCTCCAGTCGAATAACGTGCCTGCCTCCTGTTTACATTATGCGCGGGGAGACCCAGGGCACCCGAGTGCCTCCCCGACGAGTGCCTCCCCGACGTGCTGGGGGCTGTCATCTCAAAGGCCGCCTTCAGCTGGAGCGGAAAGAAGGTGTTAGGGTTGGCTACGGGAGGCGACCAACAAAAGCGCAGGAAGCAGGGGTGACAGCGCTGCGGGCCGGGTCTGGGCGGGGAGACCCGACACGGGGGGAGGCTGCCCTTACACACGCAGTGTTCCCCACACAGGGCGCCTTCTGGGGTTTCAAGCCCCCCCAGCTGCCCTGCCTTAGAGTTAGCCAGCCTAAAACCATCACTATCCCAAAGAGGCATGTTTAGGGGCGGTAAACTGCTCCTCTTCATTCTTTTCCCAACACCCCACTTTTCTTCTTAGTACTCAGCTGCCTCAGGTCCTCTTTGCAAAAATGGGGTTAGCCCGAAATGTGAACGACACAGGAATGAAAATGAGAACGTGCCGTCCCTCTGGAGCGCCCATCCAGCAGGAGGATGGGTTGATTTCTGGCGTGCTGTGTGCCAGCCGCCTGGTCACCTGGGACAGCCCCTGGGTGGGACAGTGCCGGGCCTTAGCTGCTGTGTGCAGAAGGCTTCAGACCTCCACTTAAGTGTGTTTTGCAAACACAAGGTGCTATTGTTATGGCAGCAAACAATGTAAGTCGATACCCCGTTGTTTACATGCGGCTCTGAAATGAAACCCCGCGGAGAGAAGAACCGGCAATTGTGGTCTGCAAACAGGCACCTGCCCTGTGTGGCCGGAGGTGCTTCTCTGTGTGGGCCTCGAAAACCCGAGGCCGGCTCTCCCCGCAGGAAACAGCAGCCTCTCCTCTGACAAGCGACCAGGTCCTTGGGTTATTTCTTCCACAGCATGTTTGCGTTTGTTTTTAATTATTATTATTATAAAAATTAAACAACCCGTCTGCGTATTAACAGTTGAACCTGGCTCCCCGTGGGCACTGGCCCTGACTTATACTGCCACTTACATGGAGAGCCTGTGAGCATGATTTAGTTTCCAAGTAGGAATTCCTACTGGGGGGCGGTTTGGCCTGTTTTCTCCTTTCAGCTCAGGCCACAAGCCGGGCGTCAGCCTGCGGTGGCCGAGCCCTTCTGGGGCGAAGCGTTGGCTCCCCGCCCATCTGCTGGGTCTGGGGTTGGGGTTGGACGGCCTTCATGGGCGTGGGGGCAGTAAGCGATATTCATTTCTAGTGTCAGCATCTATGTTACTTCCTTAAATTGAGCTCCTACCTGCGAAATTATTGAGTCCAAGGCGTGGACCGCGTTAAGTTTATCTTCCTCCCCGTGCGCAGCTGTGCGCTGTGTCGGTGGAGACCAGGGCCGAGGTCACCCGCACCCTTGTGTTACTGGTCACTGTGTATGGATGTGAAAGTTGGACAGTGAAGGCTGATAGGGACAACAAGTGGGTTCACTTGAAACACGGTGCCGGAGGAGGGCTCTCCAGACATCCTGGGCCACCAGAAAGATGACAAGTGGGTCCTCGGGCACGTTAGCTGGGAGCACCGCTGGAGGCAGAAACGTCAACCGGCAGCCGCCCGGCTCGGGGTCGGGGGCGCCTCACAGGAAGGCAACGTTCTTTGGAAAAGACAGGGATGCCGAGGAAGATAGGAGGCCCCAGGAAAAGAGGAAAAATGTCACCCCAAAGGGAGGACCAAATACGAGATGGACTGACTCCGTGAAAGAAGCCTCAGGCCGAGTGTACGGGGCGGCGCGGGGCTGGCGGGGACGGGGCCCTGTGCACGTCACTCGTCACAGGGCTGCCAGGAGTCAGAGCCTGCCCTGGCACGACACGCGCCCTGCTTAAGAGCGTCTCTCCAGACGCACTGTGCAGTTCACACTCTTGAAACCAGAGAAGCCGGCGTCGGTGCCGCCTGTCACTCCCAGACCCAATAAGCAGAGACAGGGATCGAATCTTTATGGCGCTTCATTCAGATGGCCGGCCACCCGAGAAGATGGCAGGTGTGTGCCCTACCAGACCCTCTTACATTCCACTTCAAACCGACCTTTTTTATAAGGAGAAGAGTGTAGGCAAGGGGATTGGAATTCAGGGACAAAGTCAATCAGATAAAAAGCTACAGCCTTCTTTCATCTGTTGATTCTTTATCTGTGCCCGGGGCGGTGGGCGTCTCACCCGGGGGTACAGTGTCTCAGATTCCACCTTGGTTGCTTGCGGTCCTGCTGGGGCACAAGGCGGACCTGCCTGTGGTCTCCTGGAGTCAGGGTGGGTCACACCTTCAGTTCCTGGAACGATAGCTTTTTATATACATTCATTACTAAGCTTATCAGCTATTTGCTAAAGCTAAAATTTTTCCAACATTTGAGCCCCCTGTCACTTTCGCCAGTGAAGCATGACAGCGACTACCCTGTTGTAGGCCACCTTATCTCAGCTCCAGATACTGTCCACTAAGCCAGAGAGAGCTCAGGGGCTGTGCTAGGACCAAACGATACAAATTTATCCTAGGACCTTGGAGTCTGCAGACCGGGAACGCAGCTAGGCAAAGGCTCAGGAGTGTTCCAAAGGAGAAGGAGAAGCTTGCAGTTCTTACTTAGTAAAAAGCGTTCTTGAGAGTCATCAGTCCCGCATTCTTAGCCTGAGAGTCAGTCCAGAACCTTCCCTGTCAGACGTTAGGTGGCCCACAGGACGGTCTGGACAATGGGTGTCAGGGGGATGTGCGCAGGAGCGCCTCGGGCGTAACCACAGGGTTATCTGGAGGTCTAGCTGTATAGCCAGGCCTTGACTGGAAAGTTCAAGAAAGTCTAAGTCCCGGGGCTGCTTAGAACAGAAATAGTGTCCTCACGCCTCAACATTCATAATGTTAATAATTTTAGCAGCTTGGTAAAAGCGACTCCGTTTTATATATTCCGTGGGGGTTCAGAACGAGCCACAAGATGGGCCTCAGGGGCGTGCAGATCACTTTGAACTGAAGCAATTTTAGCTTCGGGCTTAAGTGAAAGTCCCCCCGCCCCCGCCCCTTAAACTACCTTGTAGCACTCGAATCCGGGATCTCGCTTGTGATTCCAGAATAACCTCTCGGCTTATCTGTCCTGCAGGACAGACTTTTGTTTACTAAACCTGTTCTTCTTACCATTTTGCAATGGCCCTTTGAAGTCCCCAAGGGGCGTTACCTCATCCCTAGCCCAGGACCTCTCTCATATACTCATGCTCCCTTTCTGTCTCTGGTCCTGTCCTGCACGTGGGGCCTCTGGCCCCCTTGTGTATCGGGTTCCCTTCATATGTACGCATGAGATTCAGCTGTTTTCTCTTGATAATCTCATGTCTATTTGATTATTAGACCAGCAGATAAACCTTGAGGGGAGACAATTGTTCCCCCCGCACAATTCCCTATCTTCGCTCTTTCCTCAATTTTATAATTTAAAGCAAAAATAAGCCATGACCACCTAGGATAAAAGAGTGTCGTGTTGAACCCGGGCGAGGGGTGCCGACCCCCACACATTGGGAAACCCGCACCTAACCTCTGACCCTCCCAGAATGCAGCCACTAGTGGCTGCTGCTGACCAGAAGTCTCACCTACAGCAGAAACAGTTGATTAGCACAGGTTGCAGATGAAAAGGAAATGCTTTGGACCAGGAGAGCAGTGTGCTAAGTGAAATAAGCCACTCAGAGAAAGGCAGATACCCTGCGATTTCTCTTATATGTGGAATCTAATGAACAAAATAAATAAACAGAATAGAAACAGACTCACAGACAGAGAGAACAGACTGACTGCTGTAAGAGGGGAGGGGGTTGTGGGGCTGGAGGAGCATAGACACAGACAAGGGTGTGGTGATGACCAGAAGGAAAAGCCGGTGGGGGAGGTAGAAGAGGGTAACGGGGGGTAGATGGTGATGGAAGGAGATTGCACTTGGGGTGGTGAACACACAATGCAACAGACAGATGATGTGTTACAGGATTGGACGCCTGTGACCTGTATAATCTTATTAACCAATGTCACCCCAATAAATCAATAAAAATTTTTAAAAAAACATAAGAGAAAACACATCGACTGTACGGGAGGATTTGTATGCTTTAAACTTTTTTCATTCCCCTGTGTTTCTGGAACATTCCTTTTTAACATCTGTTGAAATATGAGCTGGGGCATATTCAAAACGTACAGAGTCTGTTTGAGCAAAAAGCGACTCCAGTCAGGCAGGGCCCAGCCTGGGGCGCTCGGGTGGCTCCCGGACGAGCCCGGGGAAAACCTTCCTGAGGGAAGAGGCGGAGGCTAAGCAAGGAAATGGCGTGATTGGCTAAAGGTTAAGTAGCTGCGTTTTGGGGGAAGTTCTTTTATCTCAGGTATACTGATCTCACTGGTTGTTTAACCTTATATAATTACTTATAATGTGCCCTACTTTTAAACACACTGATCTTTTACCTCAATTATAATTAACTATACTTAATCTATTTGTGTTTTCTCTTGTGGCTTGGCAGAGAACCCACTTGCATTGAGTCGAGTGAGCTCAGATTTTCATTTGGTGATATGGGGTCGGCCAAAGAATCCATTACATTTTTTCCGTACGATGGCTCCAGTCGCACTTAGTTGTCTTTAACGTTATTCGAAACAATTTTATTAGATGTGACAGCTGTCATATCAGCAGTGTGCATTTAAAAAAAACCAGAATTGGTGGATTTTTGTGCACCCATTTTAATATTGAAGCTGGAAGAAAAAGCACGACAGTTTCGGCATATTATGCTTTATTATTTCAAGAAAGGTAAAAATGCAACTGAAATGCAAAAAAAGACTTGTGCAGTGTATGGAGAAGGTGCTGTGACAAACATGTCAAAAGTGGTTTGCAGTGTTTCTTGGTACTACTGACCTTTTGGCCAAATAATCCTTTGCCGTGGGGCCGTCTTATGCATTGGAAGATGTTTAGCAGCGCCCTGGCCTCTGCCCACTAGAAGCCAATCGCGGAACACAGCCAAAATACTCAAAATATCCAAATCAATAAAGTTATTGGTGAAAATGAAAAATGTGTCTTTCATTTTACGGAAAAAACGAAACGGACTTTTTGGCCCACCCAGTACTTTGTTTCACTCAGATCTTCAGCCTTCTTAACCACCCTGATCACATGTGATCACGTGTGCTTACATGTGGCTGCATGAGCACTATGCCCCGGGCCCTGTGGGTGTGGTGTGACCAGCTTCACGGGCGTCCTGACTGACCTGTGGGGTCCCCGAGACCCGCCCGGTGCCTCCCAGACAGCTGCGCCGTCACTGCAGAGCCCGCCGTGCCTCAGCACCAGCCTGCTTTTGGGGGACAGCGCAAAGCGGCATCTTTTTTGTCCCAGGATGGAGAAAGTACGAGAATTACTGTTTTTTTATTTATTCATCCAGTACCTGCATGGGGCAACTCTTCACGTACATAACGTCACAAGCCACTGGGGCACACTTCCGTAAAACCTGTGGACGTCACCCCCTGCGTCAGTGGTTGGCAGCAGCGACTGGCGATTGGAATTGTGCGGTCACTTTAAAAAAGGCTGGTGCTCCCCTCGCCCGCGGAGTCTGACATACCTGGCTTTCGGGGTACGCTAGGCATCAGGCATTTTAGATGTTCCCCCAGCTGATGCGCATGTGCGGACAGGGCTGAGAGCCAGCCTTCTGCAGGGGCCTGCATCCTTCACTGGGGACACTGGCCTTGCCTCATGCTGCGGGCGGAGTGAACGGGACAGCCCGGGGGTGCCCAGGAACTGCAGGGCACCTTCTTCCTCCGGTCCGGTCCCTGCCGGTTCGCAATCGTGGCCCCGAGGCATGGAGGAGAGGCGCCTCGGGCCATCTGATGGCCACCCCCACACCCCCTGCCCGGTACAAAGGAGCCGCGGCCCAGGCTCAGAACGGGCGAACTGCAGGGCCGCAGTGAGGGTGAGACCGGGCACCTGAGGAACCCTGCCGTCCAGGGCGGCAGAGGGTGCTGCGGTGGGGGCGTCGCCCCTCA
This sequence comes from Mormoops blainvillei, assembly GCA_004026545.1. NCBI lineage: Eukaryota > Metazoa > Chordata > Mammalia > Chiroptera > Mormoopidae > Mormoops > Mormoops blainvillei. Next base: position 6,615 of record PVJD01019883.1, read on the forward strand.
GGCTTCCGGGACTGACCTGTTGATATTCCATTGTTGTTGTTATTTCCTTTTAAAGTCTGTCTTCCGTAGCTCGAGTACGTACGTGGAAAAGCATCCTCAACCGAGAACTGGGAGGATTACGTGAAAATGGATGTTTGTGGGAAGACTCGAGAGGTTTATCTTTTTTTACTTCAGTTCAGAGCACGTGTGAGAGTTTTCTCAGCTGCCGTGGAACTTTTGAAGGATGTGTTTTTATCATGAAAAGCGCGAGGCCCTCATTAAAGCCTCACATCATTGTGTGCTTTCCTTCCTGTCTAAACAGGGAGGGGCTCTACCGGAATCACTTCCCAGGCTGCCCCACAGACGGGCCGCGTTGTGTTTTCTTTAGCTTTGTCAAGCTGTGCCTAATCATTGGGGGGGGTGGTGTAGAAAGGGATTTAATTTAATTATTGCATTGATTTACTATATTACTGATATAGTAAAATTAAACTAAGTTTGTGTGGTTTTATAATCTGTTTCACTCTGGACAGCGAACTGTGTCTCAACTAGACTGAACTAGTGGCCCAGTGACCTTTGGTGTGCGTCCGTCTGTAACTCCAGAGCCGCCCGGGGCCGCCTGGGGCCGCCTGGCCCTGCTAGCAAGGGCCTGACCGGGGCTGCCCGCCCTGCACGGCCTGCGCGGCCGCCTTCCCTGCTGCTGTGTCCCTACGCGTCTCCCTCTTCCCCTGCCACCCGCCCCCTCCAGAGCCCCGGGGTCGCAGGCGCCTTGCTGCGTTGTCACCGTCAAGTCTCAGCGTTTCCTGGGCCGTGCCCTTCCCATGAGGCTGCAGATCCTGCCGTCCCTTCCCAACTCCGGTCACCCCTGCGCCTCGTCCTTGTGATAACTTCGGAAATCTGGCCTCGTCTCTGTCGTCCACTTTACAGCCGCGCCCCCACCGGCTGCTTTTACTCCCCTGCTCAGCTGGGGCCCCCACGGCCCATCGTCAGATCTGTGCTGCCCAGATCGGCCCCCGGTCCCTGCCTCCTGGCAGCCCGCCAAGTGCCCCTGGCAGGGACCACTGTAACCTGTGTTAGGCTTTGACACGGTGACGATGACAAGCCCTGCTGGGCCCTCTTTTGCTCCCCAGCCGTCCCCGTACCCCTCAGACAACCAGCTGACCCCGGCCCTGAGCTGTCAAAGATCGTTGCTCATCTGTGCCCGTCAGCCCCTCCCCGGCCTTGAGAAGCGGCCCCCGAACCTGTCACTGAGCAGCTAGGGCCAGGGCCCCCCTCCTTTCCTCTCCTTCAGCTCCTTCTCTGCCGCTGCCCGTCTCTCCCCTTCGCTCCTTCCGCCCCACACCCATGCGCTAACCCGGCCCTCCCTGCTCCCGCGCCGCCTTTCTCTCCGCCATTTCGTCCCTGGAGTCCCCTTCCCCGCCAACTCCGGTCTCTTCCATTCTGAAAATACCTTCCCTGCCCCGTGTCCCTGCCGCTCCTCACCTTAGCCTTCGTCCCCGTACGGCGAGACTGCCCCAAGCAGAAGCCACGCTGCCTCCACTTCTTTTAGAGACAGTGACGAGGTCACGGCCTTACCGTCGGCCACTCGACTCAGAGATGCCCGCCTCTTTCAGCCCCATCCTACGTGCCAGCTGCTGCCACTGTCAGTCACTTTGGCGTCCACAAGACAACGCTCCTCACTTTCCCTCTGTGTCTTGCAGCTTTTTCTCCGTCTCCCCCCCGGGACTCCTTTTCTCACACTCCCTCTATCAGTGTCCCCAGTGTGCCCCCTCTTCCTGCTTTCTCTCCCCGGGGGTGTGAATTTGTCTATTCCCATGACCTGTCTCTGTTGAACAGGCGCTAAGTCCCCCCCACACGTGCCCAGCAGCAGCCCTTGGGGCTCAGAGCCGAGCCAGGGAGGCGCGTCGCCTTTGGGGAGCCCGGCAGGCGTTTAGAGAGTACCCGTGTGCGCCCGGCCCTGTGTTTAATGAATCACACGAAGTCCCTGGCCCCCTAGAGCTCCCTGTCTAGTGGGGGGAGCCCGCAGTCAGCAAACACGTCAGTGTAAGACCATCGGACGGCCACAAGAGCCATGACGGTCAGAGCTGTGAGACAGGCCCGCAAGGGTGGGCGTCCAGGAAACGCCCTCCCCGGGAGGGACTGAGGAGGAAGCGGGAGAGTGGCGACGGACGGATGGATGGAAGGACGGAAGGACGAGGCAGGCGAGTCGATCCTGCCTCAGCTGCCTCGTCCAGGCAGGGACGAGCCGCGTGCGGGCTCTGCAGGGCTGTTGGGCGGGCAGGGGAGCCGGCGCCGTCCGTGGGACGTGCCTCCAACGGCGTGCGCCCCGTCGCTCGTTTTTCCTCCCAACCCCCTTGCCCCTGTCTCAGACTCAGCAGGGTCGCTGAGCGTTTCGTAACAAGACTTTAAGAACGTCTAAGAAATGAGAGTCATTACAGGAGTTGACTTCAAAGCAGAATTGTAGAATTTGTAGCTCTTTTGATGCTTTCTGGAAGGACCATTTCAGCATTTTTGAAATAAGCCAGTAAGTATCTTTCTTGAAGCAGGGTTACTAATCTTAATGTCCAGCACACCCAAAACACGACTGGACGATCGATGTCCAGGACACACATGACGGGCACGTTTATTTTTCTTCTGAAATAGAGGGTTTAAACTGCTCTGGCTATCAGACCCCACGCACAAGTTTTCTTGCACGGCTTCCGTTTGCCCGCACTCAGGGTTTCTCCTGTCTCTCTCATGGAATGAAGGCTCATTATTTAAGCTTTTTTATTTTTTAAATCCGCATTGTCTCACATGTTGCCCACCAGGTCTGAGAAGAACTACGTGTAGCTTAGCTGGTTTCACTTTGACCGGGAGGGCCCTCGTCGGGACACTGTGCTCCGAGTAATTCCGCATGTCCTGAGAAATAATTATGAATCTGGAGGGAAGGTCGTCCCCTGGACTTGGCAGCTGGCAGGCCGTAGGGACTCAGGACCGCCCCTGTGGGCTGCAGTTGCTTCTGTGTGCGACGAAGACATGAAGGAAGAGCTGGGCCGGCTCCACGGCTTTTCGGCGCTGCGAGTCTGTGACGCCGAAGACCGGAGCGTACTGAGCTTTTCGTGACTTCGCTGTGTTACGGGTGGGCAGGGCAGTGAGGTGGATTGTCCCAGGGTGGCCGGGCATGTCCTCGTACATGTCTTTGTTAATTCGTCACCAGTGGACGTGGCTCGGACGTCGGCGATGGGAAACTGTTGATTCCTAGGTGGGGCGGCGCCTGTCGCATTTTCGGAGGAGCCGGTGACTTCTGGGAACTGAGGTGCGCGTGTCCCTTAGGAAGAGTGGAGTGAGCAGACCGGCAGGCTGCGAAGCGCTGGAAAGCAGGGGCAGCCGGCATTTTCTTTTTCAAGACGGTTCTTAATCCCGTCAACTCGCAGGTCGTTGTAACTGCAGCTATTACTCGGAGTTCAGTCGTAACCCTTGTGTAGTGTGTTCTGCAGGTCAGGAGCCACACCACGTTTTCGGGGATGAATGAGACATGGTTTCTGGAAGCCACAGACGCATAAACAGATGCTTTCAGGACCTTGTAATAAGCGCTAAGACAGCATCGTGGGCGGGTCAGGGCGTGGTGCCGGAGAGCTCTGGTGGAAGAAAGGCCTGAGGTCTGGGGCGCTGCGGAAAGGGGGTCAGGGTGAGCCTCGTGAGAGCCGCGGAGAGTCGGTTCCTCCTGGGGGGCATCAGAAGGGACGGCCCACGTCCCAGGCCAGGAATCTCGTCCTCCGTCCTGCTAAGCCCATCACCACTTTTCTCTTAAGTTTAGCAACGTGCACACCTCGTTCGTGAGAGCTCTTCTGCTGCTGTTCGGTTTTCTTTAATTTCATTTTATTTTACTTTATGTTTGGTCTCTGATTTGAGTTCTTCATTTTCATGATTGCCCAGCCTGACACATGTTAGCCCGTTGATATTGGGTTAAAATGCTACATAGACACCAAAACTATGTTGCAAATGTGGCATTTGTTTTTCGGTTTAGCTCAGATGGTGCAGAGGAATTTATGGCTTATTTAAGAAAAATAAAAAAGGACTGCTAGTGTTTCTCACAACCTGCCTTTGTTTCTAAACATGTCCACAT
>PVJD01019884.1:0-10692 GCA_004026545.1 Mormoops blainvillei
GTTCTCAAACACTTGGAATATTCCAGAATCTGCAGTAGTCTCAAACACCTGTCCCATTCCAGCGTCAGCTAGTTTTCGAACACTTGGACTATTCGAAGCTTCTTCAGTGATCTCAAATACCTGAAAGGTCTTAGTTTCAGCTCTTTTTCAAACACATGGTCTATTTCCAGCATCTGCAGTGTTCTCCATTACCTGGTGTATATAACGCCTGCAGAATTCTCAAAGCCTGAAGTATCTCTGCACCTTTTTGTTCTCGAACATCTGGATAATACATGGACCCACATTATTCACAAACACCTTGAGAATCCAGTGACTTTAAAGTTTCCAAACACATCAACTCTCCCACCTTCTGCAATGTTATCAAACACCTGGACTATCCCAGCATCTTCAATGTTCTCAAATCTGGACTATTCTAGCATCTACAGCATTCTCAAACTTGTGGATTACCCCCACATCTACAATATTTTAAATACTCTTAGCGATAGCACATGTCCATGTCCACAAGCACCTGGAATGTATCAGTTTCTGCAATGCTTTTCACACCTCTAGTATCCCAGTGTGTGCACTGACCTCAAACACCTGGAGTATTCCCAGGCTGCAGTGTTCTCAAACTCCTGAAGTACCCCAGGTTCTGTAGTGTTTTCAAACACGTGGTGCTCCCAGTATCTTTTTGCTCTCAAACCTCTGGACTAATGCAGTGTCTGCGATATTCTTGAACACCTGGAATATCCCAGTGTCTTCAGTGTCCTCAAGCACCTGTAGTATCCCAGCATCTGCAATGACCTCAAACACTTGCTGTATGCCAGGGTGTTTTTCCCCTCAATATTGGAACTATCACAACATCTGCCATATTCTAACACACCCATAACACTACTGTGCCCCCAGTGTTTTCAAACACATGGACTATATTAGCATCTGCATGGTTCAGATACACCCGGCTATTTCCAATGTCTGCAGTGTTCTCAAACTCCAGGACTGTTCCAAGCAAAATCAGTGTCCTAAATACCTGAACTCTCTCATGGTTTGACGTGTTTTCAAACACACAGAGTATCCCACCTCTTTCTGTTTTCAAATATCCTGGATCTGCCATGTTCTCAAACATCTGGAACATTCCAACATGAGCAGTGCTTTCAAACAGCTGTAATATTCCAGCACCTGCAAGGTTCTCAAACCACTGGACTATCTAAGCAAGCGCAATGTCCTCAAACTGCTGGATTGTTTTAGCATCTGTCGGCTTTCACACACTTGTACAATCCCAGCTTCTGCAGTGTCCTCAAACACCTGAAATACTCCTAGCATCTTCAGTGTTCTCAAACACTGAGAATCCCTGCCCGAGTAGTTATCTCAGTCACCAGGGTTAGCTCTACTTCTTTTTGTTCTGAAACATCTGGACTATCCCAACATCTGCAATGTTCTCGAACACATGGAGTATTCCCAGCATTGGCAATATTCTCAAATATTTGGACTCTCCTAGCTCCTGCAATACACTCAACAACATAACTCTCCTGACATAAGCAAAGTTCTCACACATCTGGACTATCCAAGCATCTACAAAGTCCTCAGACACTTGCTATATCCCAGCATCTGCAATCTTCTCAAACACCTGACTATCACGGTATGCTCAGTACTGCAAACACTTGTGGTGTACAAGGGGTCTGCAGCGTTCTCAAACTCTTGGAGTACTCTCAGCATCTGCAAAGTCTCAAACACCTGAACTATACCTAGCAAATACAGTTTCCTCAAACACTTGGAGTATTTCAGCCTCAGCATTTATCTCAGTCACCTGGAGTATCCCTTCTTTTTCTTGTTCTGAAACATCTGGACTATCCCAGCATCAGGAATATTCTCAAACACCCAAAAATAATCCAAGCCTCTTTAGTGTTCCCAGGGACCTGGACTATCTCAACATCTACAGTGTTCTCTCACACCTAGAAAATATAGTGGCTACAATGTTCTCAAATGACTGGACTAGCCCAGCATGTGCAGTCATTTCAATGCCTGGACTACTCCAGCATCGTCAGGCTCCTCGAACACCTGTACTATCTCTGCCTCTGCAGTGTTCTCAATCTCCTGCACCATTTCCAGCATATGCAGTGTTCTGAAATGCCAAGACTTTCATAGCATTGGCGGTGTTCCCAAACACCTGGACTATTCCCTACATCTTCTTAGTTCACAAACACCTGGAAAATTCCAGCACCTTCACAGTTTTCAGAAACCAGGGTGATCACAGCCACTGCTATGTTCTCAAACACCAGGGTACTTCCAGCATCTTCAGTGTTTCAATCCAGGACTCTACCAGCATCTGTTCTCAAAGATCTGGATTATTCGCATCATCTACAACGTTCTCAAACAACTGGACAGTCCCAGAGTCTGCATTGTTCTCAAACAGCTGGATAACCTTAGCATCTTACTGTGTTCTCTAACACCTGGACTCCTCAGTTTGTGCAGAGTTTTCAAACACCTGGACCATCCCAGTACCTGCAATGTTCTAGACTCCTGGACTATTCCTACATGCTGATGTTCTCAAACACCTGGATGAGGCCGGCATCTGTAGTATTTCTCAAACAACTGTACTACCCCAGTGTGTTCAGTGATCTCACACTTGCAATATTCTAACATTTGCAGTACACCCATGCACCTGGACTCTTCCAGCATCTGCAAATTCTGAAACACGTGAGTATTCCAGCATCTGCAAAATTCTCAAGCCCCTGGACTGTCTTAGCATGTGTAAAGCTCTCAGACAGCTGCATTATTCCTGCATCTGCAAGTTCCCAAACACCTGAACTATTCCTAGCACCTTAGCATTCTCAAGCTCCTGGAGTGTTTCTGCCTTAGCAGTGATCTCATTCACCAAGAGTATCCCAGCTTCTCTTTGTTCTGAAACATCTGGACTCCCCAGCCTCTGCAGTGCTGTCAAACACATGGACTATCTCCACCATCTGCCACACTCTCAATCACCTGACCTATTCCAAGCAGCTACAGTGTTCTAAACACCTAGACTATCCCAGCATTTGCAGTGTGGTCACCCCACACTGCAGCATGGAGCATCCCAGCTACTTTTGGCTGTCAAACATCTGGACTAGCCCAGACTCTGCAATGTTCAGAAACACCTAGACTAATCCCAGCATCTTCAGTGTTGTCCAGCCTCTGGAGAATCCCAGCATCCTCCATATTCTCAAATACCGAAACTGTCACAGCTTCTACACTGTTCGCAGACACCTGGGCTATCGCACTGTGTGCAATGTTCCCAAGCCTGGGACTCTTGTAGCATCTGCACTGTCCCCCAAAACCCGGACTATTCCCCGTGTCTTCTCAGTTCACAAACACCTGGAAAATGCTAGCACCTTCTGTGTTCTCTAAAACCTGGGCAATCGCAATGAGTACAATATTCACAAACATCGGGATGATTACAGTATCATCAAACTTTCAATTCTCGACTCTCTCAGTGCCTGTTCTCAAACCCCTGGATTATACATGTCATCTGCAGAGTTCTCGAACACCTGGATATACTCAGTATGTGCAACGTTCCCAACCATCTTGGCTATCCCTGCATCTGCAATGTTCTCTAACACAGTCCTGGACCACGTACAGGAAGTGCAGGAAGTGTATTCTTGGTCCTGATGCTCTTCTGAGAAAGTTGGCAGGCAATGCTTACACCAGTTTCAAAGACCTCTTTTTACTGCTGTGAGTCCACGGTGCAGGGTGTTTTTCTAAAAGCAGATGACTTTTGGCTGGAATGACAATGAGGGAGATCACAAGGCCCTGGGCTGTACTCAAGAAGTGCTAGTTATGGTGGGGCCCAACAGCTTTTCCCTGTCCATTAGGAGCCAGCCAGTGAACAGCCCACAGCCCACATCTCAGGAGTGACATTGGTGCGTGGAGGCGGTGGTAGCAGCATCAAACAGCAGTGTTGGGTCTGCAAACCTTTCAGAACCTGATTGTGGCTGTCAGCCCTATCAGGGTGGGAGGTAGACGCTTCGCATGGACTGTCTCATGAAGCCATGCTCCTGATCTTGAAGCATAAGGGACCCTTTGACTCTTTCCAAAGGGAACAAATATCCCTGTGCTAAGTCAGGGCCGGCCGTGCGATGCTAGGCAGAGTTCAGGTGCAGTGCCCTAGCGCCCCCGCCACGTCCCCGGACAGACCCTGACCTCTGCGTCCATCATCTTGGGAGCCATGCTGGGTGTACAGCCCATGGCCCTTGAGACGACAGAGTCGTGTCCAGATACGCCTTCCCATTTCCGTGACTGGGACTAAGGGCATGGGACCCTGCCACTCTCTGCCTGTGTCCTGGCATTCCTGCCTTGGCATCAAAGGGCACAAACCGTGCCTTCCTCCAGGGACGGGAGGACTTCCCAACCGTAGCAGGCCCAGCAACCAGAGGCTGCCCGCTCAGATATTTTGTCTCTGTGGGACGTGTCCAAGAGCAGAGAGAGCAGGCTCTGTGAGGTCAAGCGGCTCTGGGCTCAAATCCAGCTCGGGCGCCCCGTGTTTGCCCGCTGCACACATCGCTTACTGTGGTCCTCGAGGACCACCAGGGGACAAACACCATGGCCTGCTTTCCCTTGGATGATAAACACAGTAGGTCCAACAATTTGCCCCCTGACCTGGGCTGTGTGCTGTGCTCCGTGTCACCACAGAGGAGAGCTGACCCGATCAACACAAGTCCTTCATGAGCATAGCACCGCAGGAGGCCGCTGCCACTGTGTCCTCTGAGAGGGTTACAGGGCTGAGGAGGGGACTCTTGGCCCTGGAACCCAAGGTGCACGGAGGAGGCTGCCAGGCGGATGTGGCCTGCAGTCTTCACCCAGGTGGGCCCCCGTGCCTCTGGCATGGCCGTGCGCTGGTACACAGTAGACACGGCGGTCTGTCCTAATGGGGCCCGTGCCAGCTGTTCCGTTGTCACTACGTGACCCCTGAGCCATAACCCTCGCGGCCTAAACACCTTCCATCCAGGCGGAGCCTCACACCACATTTTCACGCCCGAGGTCAAAGTGCGAGTGGTCTTGGAGGGCCTTCCGCAACCAAGAGGACCCCGTGTCTCCAGGCCTCGGCCACTGGCTTTCTGTGACTGGACGACTGTGGCGCTGGAGGTGCAGGAGCCTCTCGCTAGGAGGAGGACGAAACAGGGGCCCAGGAAAGGGAGCAGACAGACAGCGGAGGCCGTGAGCCTGGGGTTGCTGCGGGGCTGCCTGGCCGTCGGACCTCTGTGCTTGGGACGTGCGACGGGGGCAATAGTCCCGCTGTGCCCTTGGAGCGCTCCTGCTGACACTTCCAGGCACGTGGCCGACGGTGTCCCTGCCTCGTGGGCCCGAGATCGCGCAGGTCAAATGCGTGACTCACGTGCTCGGTCGGCCCGAGCTGACAATTCTTCCAGGGCAGTCGAAAACCTCGAGCAGAGACCTGAAAACCTGGCTGGCCTGGATGTTGTCAGTACACTCGGGGACCACGGGGAGGCCCCGGTGTCACTGCAGATGGACCCTCACGGGAAGGATACCTCTTCCCACCCCTGATGCCACTGTTTTGCGAATCTCTGGCTGGAGTCAGAGCCCTTCCCCTGCCACCCCAAGGCAACCACCTCTGCTTTTTGTCACAGGCTCTGCCCGCTGCACTTGTCTCCCCATTCATGTGGGCAGAATGCTGCCCTTGCCCTCGGACAGAGAGTTGGACGGTGTGCCTCAGAGTGGCCCAGAGGGTTCTAATGAGACACCTGGCCGAGGCGCATGGGCCTGAGGCACTCCGCAGCTCAACCGACTTACGCGCAAGTCAGTGTGGGAACACAGTTCAGGAAACACACGCTGGCTGCGGTCAGGCATGCTTAGGCTGAAGACGGAAGGGTTGGCGTTGCGGTCAGACAGTGAGAGCCTAGCCATCACCGTAGAACTTGAGCCATCACACCGGAGGTTGGTGACTCGAACCATAGGGGCGCACACTGCCACACGCTGGAGACAGACAGGTGGGGGTCAAGCCTGGGGATTAGAGGAAGGTATGGCTCATCTACCCAGTGCCACCCACAGAGCAGGTGAGCGAACCCTTCAGCACCCACCTACGGGGACCTTGCTCTCCACTAAGCGACCTGCTTCTGGATCCGGTCTTGGGAGCTCTTTAAAGCAAGACTTACAGGTGACCCCACAGTTCGGCTTCCACTGTGAACCACCACTATAAAAAGAAGCAAAGTACGGTACCTGGAGGGCATTCCTTCCCCAAACAGACCCGTGGAAAACCACCAATAGGTTATGGGTCCTGGGCCGCCCTCAGATATGGGCTCAGTGTTTACAGGGGGTAGAGACGGCAGTGTGCTCCATTTTTACCAGAGAATGCGGCGTACTTTTGTGGGAGGTACGGCCATTTCCTGTTGCCACTTCGGGGCAGTGGAGGGGTAGCTTTGGGGCTCACGTTTCTGATTTCTTCCAGTGATGCCCTAGGACTTCCTCTGCCTAAGGCTCAAAGTCAGCCTGTGGACACCCATGGCACCCTTTCTATAGCAGGTGCCATCTTTAATTGGGTGGGGCATATCCTAACCAGGAGGCCATTAGGATCGGTAGGTGTCTCCCCAGGTTAGCTGGTGTCTGCACTAGCCACCGGTGTCTGATCTCATTGGCCGGTGTCAGCTCCGAATGGCCAGTGTCTGCACCCAACAGCGGGGACGAACGTTCAAGGACCACACCACCCCGTGGCCTCTCCTGCCCCGCACCGTGTCACGAAACCCAAAAGTAGCAGCCCAGTGAGGCCCATGTGCTGCCTGATGGACAGCGTGGCGTGCCGAGGACACTGCTACACAAGCCATGGCTGCGTTGGAGGCATTCCCGCCATCGGCTGTGTGCACTGGTGTGAACGAGTCCTAGTGGTTCGCACAGGGATCAAGGGGAGGGGCGCTGCTATCTCAGTGGCTGCCTCCAGGATGGCCATTCACAGGATCAGGGAAATCTGAAATGCATCGTCTTCCTGTTTCATTTCCACGGCAGTACTGCACATGAAGTGATGGAAGCAGTATAACCCACCGAATGACTGTAACCATCTCAAGGTTATAGGTTTGCTCACTTAGAAACCTTTGGCCTTCTTCTGACATGTCTGTCGCTGCGGGGACCCTGGCCCTCATTCACAGGAAAGAATCAGGGACCTGAGGGAAGGGCATGCGCCGCCTGACATCTCGACCCACCTCCCGTTCCACCCGTTCCACCCGTCCCAATCCTCCCAGGCCCTCTGCCCTTCTACCCCTGACAGCTCCCGCAGAGTCCTGTGTGTACCCGGGCCTCGTGTCAGGAGGTGGGCCAAGAACACAAGACGTTGGGAGTAGCTGGTTGGGGGCAGTGCATCCCGCTGGCTGGAAATGAGGCTATGCATTTTGGTCCATGAGAGGGCCTGATGCGGCTATGCCCTACATGTAGTCATCAGAGGACAGCTGGTGCTGGCCGGAGAGCAGGTGTCCGCTGGGGGGACCAAGCCCCCGATGACTGCAAAGGGAGGGAAAGGGCAGAAAGTAGCGCCTGCTGCCTGTGGGAGGTGGCGGGGACAGGAGAGCAGCCCATCGGAGTGTCCACCTTCACAAGCTCTCCACTCCCAATGTCTGCCCTGGGCTCACGCTGCTGCCCCACGTGGAATATCACGTGCAGAAGGCCTCAGTCAGTCCAGGGGCACACAGTTCGTCCATGACATGTGCAGATCAGGCCTGTGCCCAGGCTGCCCCCGTCACTGCGTTAAGCTTCCTGCGCAGTCACTGGAATGGGAAAGCGACTCCAAGAGGGTTTCCTGAATACTTCAAAAAAAAAAGGGGGCTCTCTGACATATATAGGTAACGAGGTGGTCACCCCTATTTACAGCACCCCCTGAAGCCTACACACAGGAGACACTCATAACCTCGCAGGTTGCTTCTTACTGCCCAGAGGTGCCGTCACCTGAGGACACTGTATTTGGCTGCTTACACCACTCGGGGAAGGGGGCTGGTCGGTGCCCAGGCCAGTGATGGCTAGAAAACCCCGGCTTTCTCATCCGCGTCTGAGGTGATGTGCACGTGACCCAGAAATGGAACCTGCCAGGATGGGTCTCCTTCACATCTCAATGTCCCTCAGTGGGGCTCCTCCAAGGAGACCAGGGCCTGCCCACAGCCGTCCTTCACTTACATTTTTGGGAATGGGCCTCAGGCATACCTGAGAAGCCGATATGGTGGGCGGGGGCATAACACAGTCCCTCCTTTGCCTCTTGAGACTGTGGGGGGCTTTGTGGGACATCAGCACATCTGTCAGGTAGGCAGAGAGCTTCCTAGGCGGACAGGAGGAGAGTGTCACAGCAGAGGCCGAAGAGTCCTGTAAGCTGGGTGGCTCTGGCAGCATCACGTTGGTCTGTGGAAAGGGCTTGCTTTGCTGTGTCCTGACCTTCCATTATCATCCCCGGCATCTGAGACATCATGAGGGCCCTCGTTGGAGGCAACATCTGGGCCAAAAGCTACAAAACCAAAGAGCAAGAGACCGAGGCACCCGCAACAACGCCCGTGGACCTGCCTGAGAACCACCACGCAGCGACCCCTTCCCCGCGAGTAGTGCCCCCATGCCCATCATTGCCTCAGCTGGGTTTGAAACACCTTCCTCCGGAGAAGAGGGTTGACATGGGGACACCAACATCCTGCAAGGCCCAGCGTTGAGGTGTTCATCTTCTCCCCAAATGCAGCGGACTGGACAGCTTTCCAGAGACCTGAAGGCCTTGCACACACCACACGTTCACATCTACACCGGAACTAGGCCACGGTGTGCTCTAGAGGCTCTCTCTGGGAATGACATTATTGTCTCATTCTTGTGGTTGGTGAAACCACAGCCCACCACGGGGTGCTGGACACGGTGTGACTGGGGAAACTGATGGAAGGGGTCGGAGACGCTTTGTGAGGGAAAGGTGTTACTGACATAGTCCCATGGGGTTCTGTAGCACCCGTGAGGAAAGGAAAGCAGTGCGCCTGTGCCCATGTGTGCAATGAACAGAAAGCCGTGGCTTGGTGTGTAAGTCGCCTTTCCTCTGGATGACCAGTGCCGGGGCTTTTATTTTCCGCACTGCCAAACTCACTTCCACATCTCTCTTACACAAACAGCCTATTGACTGCAAGAAATAAAAGCCATGTTCCCATCAAACACGAGAGCCTGCAATAGAAGACCTGAAAGAGCCAATTCCCGAAAATACAGCACCTTGCTCTGCGGGATTGAGATTCACAAGTGCTCCATCGCAAACACTTTTTTGTTTTCATCCTCACGTGGGCACAAGTGTATTGAGTATCCAGAGAGGGCATGGGACAAAAGTAGAGGGGTCAGGGAAGCATCGATGGGAGAGATATATACTCATCCCTTCTTCCCTTACGAGCCCTGATGGGAGAACGATTCCGACGCTCGGCATCTACTCTGACCATGAATGGAACTCCAGTCATTTCGGTCTATGGGACAATGCCCAACCAGCCGAGAAAGCGGTCAGGGCTAAAGAAAGTACGTAAAGGACAAAACAAAAAACAAAAGAAAACAAACCCTCTTCTCAGGAGAAAGGGTGATTTTTGAAGACAGCGCCCGCAGGTATGCCCAGAAAGCAGCTCCCAGGCGCTGAGGCAGAACCTTTCGTAGGCCGTTAGGACTGGGAGAGACCACAGGACAGGCAGGGGGCAAACTTTGGGATTCGTATGCAAGCTGCCAAGTTTCAGAATTCTTCGACTGCCTGAGAGGGGCGAGGGGCTGGGCAGTGGGGTGTCTTGGTTCCTTGGCTGACCGTTCTGGCCTGTGAACACACCCTCCTGCCAAACTGTGCTCGCCAGGCCAGCTGGGAGCTCTCTTACGTAGATGGTAGACAGGGAGATCAGAAGCCAAGTGCAGCTGACCATAGCTGCGTTGGCCACTGTGCTCATGGAGTGAAGGGTGTGATGGAGGCTGCTGTCCATGCTGTCCTGTGGCCTCCGCTGCCTATGCCTTGGATTGACCTGCCCTGTCCAGGGCAATCACAGTGGCAGGTGGAGGAGTTGGGAAGCCAAGAGGTGTCTCTAGAGTGGCCTTGGAGGCCCACCTGTTGTCACGGGGACACGAGAGTGGCCTCACCTGCCTGGCTGGGGACAAGACACTCAGAATCCAGCACACGGTGGGCGGCATTCAGTCCCTGGAGACTCGCTGTTTAAACTGCGGATTCTGGGGACCAGCTGCTGACTGGTGTGGGAGGGACACATGAACACTCAGCCCCCGTTACCAAGGTAATTTGGGACCGTGTGAGCTATGCAAGCAAGGCTGAGACAGAAGTGCCTGTTTAGGACTTAGCTTGGGAAGCCAGGCACCATTTGCTTAACACAGGTCAGCCGTGCTGTGTGAGCGAGGGTCTCTATTGAGGCAGGTGTGACAGGAGGTGAATTTAGGGGTCGACTTGGAGGGTGGCTGCGATGCTGGCAATTGGGCTGTGGAACGAAAGAGAGGGAACACAGTTCTTTCTATACACCTTGAGTCTCTCACCCTTCTAGGAGAGCTCCAGGATCAGTCCTGGTGGAACTGCTGCCCACCAGTGAACCTGCTGCCCAACAGGAGTTCAGTCCCAGCCCCCCGCCACCAGTGGCCGACCCCGATGCCACAGTTTGTCTACTGTTTTGGGGTGCTCTCTGGGGGAGTTAAGCAGGGTAGGAAAACAAAAACTCAACAAGCACTTTTCTTTCTTTCTTTCTCTTTCTCTCCCTCTCTCTGTGTCTG
>PVJD01019885.1:0-10687 GCA_004026545.1 Mormoops blainvillei
TGGGCGATGGGGGCAGAGTCTGCTCAAGTAATTGCCCATTGGGCACTTCAGTGAGGTCTGTCCTCCAAAAAACGACAGGATTTCAGCCAGCACCTTCAGCAGCCAACAAGACTGTCGAAGGCCAACAGCTGAGTGACTGTTGGGCCTGTTGCTAGGATACACTTGGAACTCCCAGTTGGGGGAGTGGGGGATGGGCGTGAGGAAGAGGTGCACCTGCCAAGGTTCTGAGGGGAGGGGTGCCCCCCGGAGGACCCTCGAGGACCCTTGGGTGCTTTGTGATCTCCAGCTTGGGCAAGGGCAAGTGAAAGCAGCCAAACCTCTGCTCTCCAGGGCTGCAGTCATCCTGGGGCCAAAGAGGCCTCAGGGTGACCACAGTATCTGGGCTCCCACCACTGCCACTTCTGCACGGTTCCCGCCCCTGCAGCACCTCCTCCTCCAGGTGGTTCTTGGGGATGGCAAGGTCACAATGTTGCACCACTGGGGCTCCAGCCTGGCCTGCAGGGGCCCTCCTCACACCCCTGACATATGACTGTGTCCTCTTAGTCACCCTGGAAGGGGTGGAGCCTTTGCAGCCAGAGAAGCTGATGTTCACCCTTGCCCTCAACCCCATCTGCCATTCGATGGTAAGTGTCAGCTCTTCTTCCTCAGTGCCAGAAAGCTCTTCTTTGTAGGTTATTGGTCTTGGTGGAGTGCAGAGAGCCATGGCCTCTTCTTCGTCCTCCTCTTGCTCCTCCTCCTCAGACTCTGCCTCCATCTCCTGGGCCCAGGAGCCCAGGGTGTTTGAGGGTGCTGTGCCAGCACCCAGGCCCTGCTGGACCCTTACTCTGTCATTTTGACCTGCCTGAGGCAGGGTCACCACAGCCTCAAGCTGGGTGGCTTGTTGAGCTCGCAGTGCTTCTAGTAGGATGGCATGTTCTTACCTTTGAGCAGCTGCTTCCCTGCAAAGAGGAGTCAGGGTGCCTCCGGCGGCCCCTCTTCCCTCAGAACACCTTCCCTTGCAGGCTGCAGCAGCCTTGTCTCAGGGAGTATCACTGTGGGTTCCGCATTGGTCTCCTCTCAGCCTCTTTCTGGGCAGCTGGTGCTGCTTCCTGCTTGCTGGGCACTTGTGGCTCACTGGCTGGTCCTTCAGGCTCATCCTGGGAGGCTGTGCTAGTCCTGGCTCCGTCGAGACTAGCCTCTGACTAGCAAGCTGCTCAACCTCTTCTCCTAGAAAGGGAGGCCCAGGGTCAGGCCTGCAGGAGGCTTCCTCGGGTTCTTTTCTACACCCCGCTCGTCCCTTAAGCTTGCTGAGAGAGTCATGGCCCGACCCTGCAGGCCCCTTTCTTGCTTCTTGGCAGCAGCATCCTAGGCATCTTCACGAACTCGATGGTGCTCATGGGCCGAGCAGGGCCTGGCTCTCAGAATGGCTGCTGAACTGCCCCGATGCTCCATGCGGTGAGTTGGCAGCTGAGGCTGCGGGGAGCACGTGAGCACCTTCTCCCTGGTCTGGGCATCATCCTGAGTCTGGAACTACCAGAGATGGGTTCCAGCAATGTATTTGGATCTTTGCCTTTGTTTTTTTCTCTAGAGCAAGATGACACAGATGGTGAAAATTCATTGACCTTTTCAACCATGATATTAAAGATTTTTCTTTACATAGAGAATACTTCAATTAAAAGCTGAAAGAAAGGAAAGGAAAAGAGAAGGGAAAGGAAAGGAAAGGAAAGGAAAGGAAAGGAAAGGAAAGGAAAGGAAAAGAAAGAAAGAAAGAAAGAAAGAAAGAAAGAAAGAAAGAAAGAAAGAAAGAAAGAAAAAGAAAGAAAGAAAGAAAGAAAGAGGGAGGGAGGACGGAAGGAAGGAAGGAAGGGAGGAAGGCTGTTTGAAACCTGTTATGAAAATCTCAGCATTGACTCAGGGTTGCAGACGGGGAGCTGAGTAGCCTACCATAAATCCAAATCAACACCTCTATACCCCTGAGCAGCCATTATATCGAGGCTTTCAGAGCGACTATTTCATGACACCGAAAAGCCCTAGATTGCCACAGGAGCCTCCTGCCATTCCCACTCACTGAACCCCGTGGCCAGGGTGTCCAAGGCAGCACCGTCTAGCACTCACTTTGAATCCTTAGGTACAGGCAGGAGAATCTCAAAAGCACACGAAAAGCGTAACTCTTAGGGAATTTAAGAAAATACATTGGCTTTTATTGTCAACTATTTTATCTGTCTGTTAGACTTTAATTCTCCATGATTTTATCTACATTTATTGAGAATATTGTATGCGTGTGTGCTGCCCTTTTCAGGAACCCTCACCCATACGGAAAGTGAGAGCTCAGTGACACGGTGGCTTACCCCTCCCTCCGTCTCCTCTTCTTCCTCAGTAAGAAGAGCCTAATTTGATCTCAGGCCAGTGAAGTGATCGTCTAAATTAAGTACTAAAACATGACTACATTTATTAAGACTCATGGTTAATTTAGTTACTTAGGATATCAGGAGCAAATAATTAGTTTGCTTTATCCTTGCATAGGAATATACCCAAATGTGAGTCAAAAAACACTTTCACTAAATGACATTTTATGAACTCTGTTTGATAAAGCAACAGTAATAAAAAAAAGGAAATGAGATTTGGAATCCACTGAACATAAGATCCATAAACTTGGAGAGGAAGAGGGTGCATGGATGTTCCCATAAGTGGAAATTCACCCATTTTTTTCTGTCACATTAGATATCTAAGCACTTGAGGTTCTATAATTGTCAGAATCATAAATACCTTTTAAATATTTGAAAAACTAAGCATAGAATTTTTAAAAAGTCAAAGAATCATAGACTACCAAAAAATGTCTAAACTTTTCATAAGACAGATTATAAGAGGAATATATTAGAACTACTAGAAATGGAAATGTGGAAATTAAAGTTAAATATTCATTGAATGAGTTATACCAGATTAGGGATAGATGAAGAAAGAAATATAGAAATGGAAATAGATCTGACATATTTTCCCAGCTCAGATATACAAAGAAATGGACTATTCAAACAAAGCAGTGAAATAGCATGAAACACAGAATTAGAAGGTCTGATCATCTAATGTTATTCCAAGGGGTAAAATGGAGAGAATGGAGGAGATAAAGCATTTGAAGTAATAACAGTCAAGGTATTCATTTTATACTTGGCGTCATAAGCCAGCGCTTCTTTCTTTATTTTATCGCTCACATCGCTCCAGCTCTGGCCACTGGAAACTCTTTCGCTCGGCTCCTAGGTCCCTTTGGAATGCCCCCGTCGATGTAGGTTGTTGTTTGTTTGTTTTTATTTCATTCATGTTTTTTGGCACTACCAAATGCTGCAGGCTCATCTTAGTTCCTGTCCCAGTTCTAGAATCAACCCTTTCTTTAAAAAGAAGAGCAGGATTTTTAAGATATGATTTTTCCCACTTTACAACTGAGATAATAGATGCAGATTAGGCAACTCATTTAAGTTTCCTGAGCTAACTGATAATAAAATTAGTATAAGAATCCCAGGTTCTTTCCACTAGACCATAATTTTTATCTCCTTAGTAAATAAATCTTATTAGGTTCTGTGCAGAAATTTCAATTAAGCACAGACTTCCAAAAGTTCTTAGTATAGGACCCCAGCCACTTGCTGAGAATTGCAAAGTTGTAGATGGTGAAACCTAGTAGATGCCACACTTTAAAGAACAGAAGAAATATGGGGGTATCGCGTAGACTTGCAGGGAAACCTCGGCTAATCCACGCAGGAGTTGTCATTTTTCAGAGAATCGGGGTTTCCGTGGGAGTCTGAGCAGTTCTTGGAGCAGGAAAGGGCCCCTGACGGGGATGCAAGGTCTGCCGGGGCTTCGGGAGCCCTGTGGCTCAAGTCAGAGGAGCCTGGGCCACCCAGCAGGAAGCTGGCTCTCTGGGTCAGCCCCAGGTGCCCCTGCACACAGTCCTAGCTCTACAGGGAGCTTGTGGGAACCTTCGGGAGCAGCTGAGATAGAAAAGGGTCAAAATAATTTATGGTGCTTTGAGTATAAGGTTAGCCTTTTGAATCAAGTTGGGGATTGTTACACAAACTCTGTGATTGAGGCCTTCAGACATGTTGGAGGCAGAATGTCCTCATCAGCACAGCTCCTGGAAAAGATATTAAACTGTCATGCTGGGGATATAAACATGAAGTGTGCTTTCTCCATGACTAACACTCATTAATGTTCACATCCTATCACTTGGGGCAAAAAAGCATTTGTTAATCAAAACTGACCAGTGGGACTTATCAACCTAGACTTTTGTTTCCCATTGATTTGTTTTCTCGAAATCCTCCAATGCTGATCCAAAGATCCCCAAGGAAATTCTCCTATTTCAATTTAATTTTCTACCAATACTTTATTGCTATATTAAATGTACCTTTAAAAAAATTATTGTATACAGATTCTGTTGCCCTTTCTCGTGTATTGTTTTAGCCAATTGCCTGCATGTTTAGAGGCCCCGCAAGGAAATTAGGATAAAATTGGCTGCTGAATCATCTCCATCAGTCTCTATTTTATTTCCCTCCATGATTTCATCTTAAACAAAAGATGTTAACATTCTTGATAAGCACAATACCCAGGGGGCACATTCAAAGCTCTGAATATGTATGACAGTTGCCTGAGTTGTATATAATAAGTACGTTCAGTTCTGCCCTCTGCCTATGGGGGTATTTAGCAATGAACCTTGATAAGTACTAGGAAACATCTGTTTTGGTCAGGGTCCAGTCAAGACACAGAAACCACAGCAATTATTTCATAATACAGAGAATTTAATATAAAAGATTGTTAGCTAGGTATAAAGAATTATCAACAAAATAGGTAACTAAAAAGTTAGATAGAGAACAATAAGATATCACAGACGTAGCAAATGCAGAAAGCCCCTCCCACCCTGGGCTGGGAGAACAGAGGGAGGAGGTTGTGATTATTAAAATTTAGAAGCTTGAAGAGCTGTAACTTAAATCTCAGGATGGGTGGTTATTTCTCAGCTGGTCCTGGCATTTCTGTGCTTGGCAGAAGGGCCCCAAGGACCTGGGACCCCACCTCTGAGGAAGGGCACCTGCTGACTGGTAGTACAAGTCTGGCTCCATGGATATTGGAAAAGTTACCACTCCTGGAAAAAACTGCCACTGCCGGGGAGAAGGAGACATGTGGCTGGGGGGACACTGGTAGGATGGCAGGCCAGGCTGTGCAGATGGTGGTTACAAGTACCTGCTCTAGAGTCAGATTGGTTCTTTTTGCACCCCAGCTCTGCTACTTGCTAACTCCGTGAAAGTTCCTTAAACTTTTGGCAAGTCCCTTAACCTCGAATAGCCTCAGTTTTCCTGTACATAAAGCGGAGCTGGTGCTCTTTATCTGATACAGCCTATCTGAGGATCCACAGTCGATGTAAAGTGCTTGGCGAAGCATCTAACACATAAATTCCAAATGCACGATTGCTGTTTTAGCTGTTAATAAATGCATGACAGTTTAAATCAATGCTTCTTGTTACAGGGTGATTTTTTTCTCTCAAGGGACATTCAGCAATGACTGGAAATATTTTTGATTGTCATGACTTGGGGGCAGCGCTCTGGCATCTAGTGAGCAGAAGCCGAAGATGCTGCTTAACATCCTAGAAGATACAGGACAACAGATAATTGTCTGGCCTAAATATCAATAGTGCTGAGGTTAGGAAACCCTGGTGTAAATAAAAACTAAAACCTATGTTCTAAGAACTGTGAAGAAACAATAATTCAGAGGGAGAAGGGGTCAGCGAAGACCAGAGTTGTCTGGGCACACTTCGGAGAAGAAAAGCACAGAAAGATGGATGGATCTGGCTGAACAAAGTGGAGTAAAAGGGTATTCCAGGTTTGGGAATGACAAGACAAAGGCTTGAGGGTGGAGCCTTGTCTCCTCCTCTGCGTTTATTAGTAAGTTACACATCCAAACCCTCACAGAGACAGTGTAAATCACTGACTCAGACAGGGAATGCCAAATGTGAGTCTCTGTTCGGGTTGCTTTCCTAACGGAGACCTCATACAACCACATGTTATCATTATGAGGGAGAAAATGTTCCTGCAGGGTATATCCTGGACTTAACTGTCAATCTTTGCATTTTATAGAACTGGCACCTCAGTCAGACAAATTTCAGATGATGAAAGGAGGCACAGGAAATTTGGCTACATTTCGAGTCCTGCCTTCTGAAAAAATTATTTTTCCTTTAGAAATTTGATGGCTTTTCAAAATTTTATTGCATTTTTTTCCATTACCACTTAGCCTCCTTATACCCCTTCCCGCTGTAATTACCACACTGTGGTCCATGTCCATGAGTCCTTTTCCTTTTTGCTCAATCCCTCCACCCCCTAACCTTTCCCCCAATAGCTGTCATCCTGCTCTCCATCTATGAATCTGTCTGTATTTTGCTTGTTATTTTGTTCATTAGACTCCACATATGAGTAAAATCACATGGTATTTGTCTTTCTCTGACTGGCTTATTTCACTTAACATAATGTTCCCCAGGTCCATGAATGTTGTTGCAAAGTGTAAAATTTTCTTTTTTATGGTTGAGTGGTATTCTGTGGTGTAAGTGTCCCATAGTTGTTTTATCCATTCATCTACTGATGGACACTTGGGCTACTTCAATATTTTAGTGATTGTAAATAATGCTGCAATGAACATAGGGGGGTTTATGTTCTTTCAAATTAGTGTTTTGAGTTTCTTCAGGTATATTCCCAGAAGTGGGACCTGTACTCAGAAAATTATAAGGCACTGAAGAAAGAAACTGAATAAGGTACAAAGAAGCAGAAGCACATATCATGTTCATGGATAGGAAGAATTAACATCATTCAAATGTCCATGTGACCTAAATAAATTTATAGATTCCTATCAAGATTTCAGTAATGTATTTCACAGAACTAGAAGAAATATTTCAAAAATTTATATGGAACCACAAAAGGTCTTGCATAGCAACAGCAATCCTGAGAAAGAAGAATAAAGTTGGAGGAATTATGCTACCTAATATCAAACTATACTATAAGGCCATAGTAATCAAAACAGCATGGTACTGGTATAAAAACAGACACATAGATCAATGGAATAGAAGAGAGAGCCCAGAAATAAACCTATATCTTCATACTCAATTTATGACTTTTTAGAACAATGGCTTTCACAGGACACCAACCATTCTGGCTAAATTACTGCATGGCAAATCAGGTGGGCTTTGAATTCCATACTTCATCTTATGCAAATGACCTTAACCCAGTTAGTATAAAAAGACACCAAGTTAGTCCTACTGTTTATTTTTCTTTCAATGCCTTTTCTATGATGTCATTTCCAAAAAAAAAAAAAAATCATTGCCAAGACCCGCATCAAGGAACTTATCTTTTATGAGCTCTTCCAAGAGTTTTATTATTTCAGGTCTCACATCATATCTTTAATCCATCTTGAGTTACTTTGCTCTGTACTCCCATGATCATTGCAGCATTATTCGCAACAGCTGGGATATGGAAACAATCTAATTGTCTGCCAGTGAATGAATGGATAAAGAAGATGTGGTCCACATTTACAGTGGAATATAATTCAGCCAAGAGAAAGAATGTAATCCTGCCATTTGCAACAACGTGGATGGACCTGGCAGGCCTGTATTCAGCGAAATAAGTCAAACAGAGAAAGACAAACACTGTATGATGTCAGCCATATGTGGAATCTAAAAAGCCAAACTCACAGAAACAGAGACTAGAATGACAATTGCCAGAGACTTGGGAATGGGGGTGGGGGTGAGATGGGGAGATGTTGGTCAAAGGGTACAAACTTCCAGTTATAAAATGAGTAAATTCTGGAAATCTAATGTGTAGGATGGTGATTATAGCTAATTATCCTGTATTATATATTTGAAACTTCCTAAGAAAGTAGATCTTAAATGTTATCATCACAAAAAAGAAATGATAATAATGTGACATGATGGAGGTGTTTTCTAACACTATGGTGGTGGTTATTTTGTGATAATAAATGTAGCATATCAACAGGTTGTACACCTGAAACTTACACAGTGTTATTTATCAATGAAATTTCAATAAAGCTAGAGAAAAAAAGACCCTGATCACATCCAAGACCATACCATAAATGAGTTTCCTGAAAGTCCTCATGTTTTAGAATAATGAGGTTGAGGATCTGACCCTGCGACATTCCTTGAACAAGTCCATGGCCATCTCTTTGTCTTAGTTTTCCTTCCACTGAAATTTAGGAGATTGGACAAAGACTTGCCTGAGTTAATTCAGGGTATACACTTCTAAGGTTTTATCTTGCTTCTTTTCAGAATTGAAAATCTCTAGGTCTTCCTTACTAAAGTTAAAAACACTATTTTTTTTCTATCCTCCTTTTCCTGTTAGAGTGAAGGCTTTATGAGAATATGGATTTATTTACTTTGACTGTAAATCGCTGGCTGTGTCTTCATCACCTACAGCATTTCCTAACTCATAGGGGAGACTCAATAGATATTTGTTGAAAGGTGCATGATCTCAAGTCCCCCATGGTCTGTGGGTTGAGACAGAAAAAACAGGGAGAAAGAGACAGAAAGAGAGAAGGCAATATGTGTTTGAGAATGCAGACTAGGCATAGTAGAATAAGAAAAAGCTTAAAGGTATGTTACTTGAGCTGAGCTTGTAGTATGAGTAGGACTTTGTATGGGGAAAAGTGAGGGAGAAGACTTTATAAACAGAGTATGAGATATGCTAAGGATCAAGGAGAATGAAAAGCAAAGTTCTTTTCAAAAACTGCAGATTGCCATAGTTTAGCTCTGGCTAGGTATAAGATACTACAGGGAAGACATCATCAGATAATCTGAGAGGAGGGCCAGACCTAAGAGAGCCCTGTGTGTCTGCTGGCTCTCATCTTCAAGAAATATAGAGCAATCCAAGAGTAGTTACATGACCAGCCTGGGATGTGACAAAGCTTTTACTAGAGTGATGGGGAAAAGTAGGGCCAAGCAAGAGGGAGAGAGTGGGGTTAGACACAAGGTCTGCCTACGGCTGAGGGAGATAGTAGATTTCTAATCCATCAGATCATCTGAGTTACACTCAGTATGATAAATTGACTATTATCAGGGGTGTCTCTGCTTTTCAATATAATATATAAAGTACTCAAACACCTCCAAAACTCAAAACACCCTATAGTAGATTAATTATTGGGTATACTTTGCTGAGCTCAAGTGAGATGTTAGTTGGTATTTCCATCACTAAGGGTTCCCTGTTTGTAATGTGTTGGCTGGGTTTGAACGAGTTTTACAATAGTCAGGTTTCTGCATTTAGGTCATATTATAGGCATTTCTTTGGCAATTTCAATAAGATATTCTTTCATCATCATTGTCAAATTGCCTGGCAGGTTTTATATAAGTGTGTATGCAAATATTTATTTTGAACTTTGAATTTTCCCTAACACACTCCTCATTTCTGGAAAAATAATATTTGCAACATAATTATTTCTTACCAGGCAATGCCAATATCACCAAATGAGATTATGTAGAAACAATGAAGGAAGGTTTCTCAGTTTCTTATTATTTTGAGGTTGAATGTGTCCTTCTGGACAAAGGGATTTATGCTGCCATTGACGCGTTGTGTTTTTCTTTTCCTTTCACACATTTGCTCGTGTCATTTTAAGGGCTCCTTGTCCTCCCTTTACTTTTTTATGTTTTCATATATAACTGTCTTGCTATCGAGAAGGGAAGATTGGCCACTAGGGTCTGGATACCACTGCCATTGTTGGATTTTCTATTCCCTTTACGTAAGGAGAGAGGCAGCAAGTTTATCTTCCTCTTTCAAGATTTTCTTTTTATGCACATAATTGTGATGTTTTTACTATAAAAATGGCCAGACCCCTTTGTATTTGGCAGAGCATGTGCTCTTCCCCCAACTATAGGTGAGACACAAAGAGCACCATTGGCTGGATATCAGTGAGTATTCTATCACTAGGGCTTATCTACCTCATCACTCTGCTTTAATTAGCCCTCTAATTACTTTCAGCTGCTACTAATGAGCTTTGGCTATGAAAAGAAACACACCTTTAGGTAAGCATACGGAAAACTACATTTGCTCACATTTTCAGGTCAGTGGAGGGGGTATAGTCACAGGTTTATTGGCAGTGAAAGTTGTGGTGACTTTTTTCCTGCGGATACAGCTAATCATGCTGAGCTGTTATCAAACTGATCATCTTCACTCCACATTCTGACCCCTGTGTTCTTTGGAAGAGAAATCCTTAATTCAGTCTCAGTTTAATTTCACTCAACTCAGAAAAATCCAGAGAAGTTTTAACTGCAACACTAATTTTTCTCCCTAGCGAGCATCTTCAGCACACATGTTCAGAAGGATTGTGAAGATTTTTCACAGACTTGGAAAATTACATAAAGAACTATAAATAATACTGTGTGCTCTACTGAAAGTACTCCCTTCTGTTCCATTCCTCAGGAAGTCACCAAGCATTTACTATATGCTTTCATCACATCACAGGGCTGCTAAAATTTTTTCAGTGGTGCTCCATTAGTTACAGAATAAAATTCAAACCACTCATCCTGGTATCCCAGGCCTGGCCAGGGTGATTCTCTTCCCCATCCTCCCCCAGTTCCTACCAACGCACACACCCCCCCCAGACATGAGTCCCCACGTGTAAGCGCCGCTCCTCCTCTGAACCTGCGCTTGTGCCCTGGGTGCCACCTGGAGCCCCCTCTCCC
>PVJD01019886.1:0-10690 GCA_004026545.1 Mormoops blainvillei
GGAGGTGGCCAGTGCAAGTCAGGTAAATGAGTGTGTGTGCACAGAATTCAAACTCATTTTTGTATAACCCAAGCCAAGGAGAATCAGGATAATGAGTCTGCTAGAGGCCAAGGAGGTATAGTGCACTGGGCAGAGAAAGGAGGATTGTTGGGGAGGGGGAGAGCCTGTAAGCCAATGGGCAGAGTTTTTGGTTATCTACTCTGTAAGATCATCTGCCTCACTGCTTCCCTCCATTGGTGTGTGTAATTGAGAGCAAGAAATAGATCTTCTGGTTAATTGGCTTTTCTGGTTAACTAGTTGTTGACTGGGAAGCTTCTTGCTTTTGGAAAAAATCTTCCTAATGTATATTAAATACTATTTTCTATCAGTGTAATATAAGACCAAAATATAAACCTTTTTTATGATTCAGAAACTATTAACAATGTAAGTACTATTCTATTATAACGTCAGCAATTATTTAGTAAATATAGGTTAGTCTGTACTTAGTACAAAGTACTGTGGAAAATACAAAAGGAGTAAGACCTGCATAATGGACAGGAACCTGCAGAGTGGTTTGGGAGGAATTCATGGAGAAAATAGCTCAAATGCTAGAACTTGAGGAAAGCTTGAGGCTTATGCCATGGAGGTTGGGAGGGACAGACATGTATTCAAGTTGTGAAAAACATAAGTGTGAAGCATCAGGGCATAAAGAGTATGTTGCAATCAGAGATTCAAGAGCGTGAGAATGGAGAGTATTAGGGAGCTAGTGCAGTAGGAGACAAAGCTGGAAAGTTTGTTAGGAGGTTAATTTTGAATGGTTTTAAATGTCAACCCAAGAAATGTGAACTTTATTTTGTAGGTAACTGAAAGCTGGGAAATGACTCAGCTTGAGTCTTGGTTTAAAGAGGATCTGTTGGGCAGAAGTAAGAAGGATGTGTTTGAAAGGAGAGAGACTGGAGACATGAGTCAAATATTAGGATATTTAGATAGCTCATTCATTCATCCATTCACTCATTCATACCTTCATTAATTAATTCAACAAGTATTGAATGAGCATCTGTTTGGGCAAGGCAGTGTTCTGGCCTAGAGGAGAAATGGCAAGCTGAAAGATGACTAAGCAAAAAAGAGTGAGTGAGAGAGCTGAAGAGAGAAATCAAATATAAGAATGAAATGTCAATGTTACAAAAGTAGAAATTGGATCAATTCTACATTTTTATCTTGGAATCATTATTAAAGTTTGATTGGGATGAAGAAATAGGAGCGGAATTCTCCTTTTAGGGTAATGACAGCATCTACCAGAGTAAAGCATGGGCTAAAGGCCAGGCAATGCTTTGGGAATAATGGGCAGAACTTCCTTCCAGACTTCATAACTTCAGAAAGCATAGGAATCCTCTAGTATGTATGGTTTATCATAGGACAAAGAGGATTCATTTCAAATCCCACTGTGACTTTGGGAGTGGTTTGACCTAGATTAGCTGTTACTTTCTAGTTGACTTTAATTGGCTGCTAGAAAGTGCAAATAACTTGAACATCTGCATGTATCTGCAGATACATCATGTGGAAGTCAAGGGTGATGTTGGCAAACTGGGCCTGAATTAAGGAGGAGGACAGAGTTAATTGGTTTATAGTCATATATACCAACTTGAAAGAATTTGGTTATTAGATTTCAGGAGTGACATAAACAAAAGGATAACTTTGAGGATCGTAATACCACTAACTGGTTAAGTCTTTTAGTTATTTGTGTCTCTTTTGCCTCAACTGCCAAATGAAGTGATTAAAATAGATCAACTCTGTGGTAGGGCGAATAATGGTCCCCCAAAGTTTTCCACATCATAATCTTCAGGATTTGTAAATATACTGTTACATGGCAAGGGGGGATTAAGCTTGCAGATGGAAATAAGGTTGCTAATCACATGACCTTAAAGTGATTATCTTGGATTATATGAGGGGCCCAATGTAATCACAAGGATCCTTAAATGGTGAAGAGGGAAGCAGAAGAGGTAGAATCAGAAAGATGCCATCATGTGAAAGACTTGACAAACCATTGCTCGCTTTGAAGGTGGAAGGTGGGCACAAGAAAAGGAATGCAGGTAGCCTCTAAAAGCTGAAAAAGAAAGGCAAGGGATTCTCTTCTAGAACCTCTAGAAAGGAATACAGCTCTATGCACACCTTGATTTCAGCTTAGTGAGAACCATTTTGGACTTCCAGCCTCTAGAACTATACACTATAGTAATTTGTTCTGTTTCAGGTCACTGAGTTTGTGGTAATCTGTTAGAGTAGCAATAAGAAATTATTACATACTCAATTATCTAATTTTTCAGATATCTCTTAATCTAAAAGTTCTTAATAGGGATACATATATTAATCATATATTGCTATAAAATGATCCCTATTCCCAAAAATTTGGATGATGTAGAGCTGAGGTAGGACTCTGCTATGTTATGTCTTATAGTTTTCACAGATAATTCTAATATATTACTCCTTTTGAAAATTACTATAATCTCCCCCTGAATGTCTGTCCCAATGGGAAAAAATAACCAAATAGAGTAATACACTATAGCTGTGAAAATCAGGGTAAAGAAGGGGTGTAAGAATTAGTTTGTGAAGCATTGAAGTTGTAAACTAGTTTTTAGTGTTAAGTTTTTATAAACCTGCAAGAGAATCCCTTGAGTAGAGGCTGCTTCCCTGCTATATTTGTTAAACAACAAACTAATTGCTTCATAAACTTTTTGGTAGTATGTAATTGTAAAAAATCATTTCATCCTTGTCTTTGCATAAATAAAATTATATTGTCTTGCTTTACAGTATTTTTAAAATAAAGGCATATTTTTAAAAAACCAAGGCTATGAGTGAATCATATGTACATATTCTCACACTTGGCACTCCACTAAAATCATTCAGAGATCATTTTTCAAAGCACCATTAACCAGCACAGAGTCCTGTGAAGTCCCTTTCTCATATGCTCAGTAACCTTGAGTGGTTATTAACATTAAATTTTTCTTAGGACAATCCCCATAACTTTTTTTCTTTAATGATTCCCTATTTTAGAATCTGCTTCCATCAATCATTTCCTACTTTCTCTAAATAAATTTTTTCACATTTAGATTTCTTTGGCAGCTAGACAGTTTCAGGATACCGGAGAGATATTTAGACATTTTATTGCATCATCTCTCTTTTAAGTCAAAGAAATAGAGAAGCGTGGCAGGAATGGTGAAAAAAAAATAGGGCAAGGAGAGGTTCTAAGGTAATTCTGCCAGATTTCCTATTGATTCAGGTCAGGGATCATGTGACTTGGGTCAACCAGGTAAAAGTAGTTATTTGTCAATGGAGAAATAAGTCAACCAGTCTTATGGTCATGTCCAGATCCTTGATGTGACAGCTGGCAGAGCCTTAGGGGCAGGGCAATGAGGAACAGGACCTTTGGGTTCAAGGAGTTAAATAGGATTCCTTTTGAAGACAGAAAACAAGGCTGAGTATACAAGGGCTTTGCCAAAAATGAGGAGTAACTGCGATGATTAAACACTCATTTTAGCTCATTACCACAGTGGAGTGACAGTCCCAGTGGCAGCTATATAAGGCAGGGAAAGTAGACCAAGTTAGAGCAGCAGGAAAGAAGGCCATCTGTATGCCAGTACAAAAGGAGCTTCTGTCATCACAATGTGTCTATGACATGTAAGTGAGGTCACTTTACATGAATAATGCATGATGGCTAGGAGGGAGGAAAACAAGCTTTCACATCCAGCTGGGGCCTGAAATTTTGCATTATATCAAAATATGTTATAAGAGGTTGGCTCCCCAATACCTCTGTGGAATTGCGGCTACAGTGGCTCTTCCAGTCTCTGCTTTGTTCATCTTTCTATTTAATAGGCAGAGCCCTCCCTGACATGGCCCAGATATGCCAATCCTATCTTTACAGACCATTAGTGAGCCATAGGACATGGGGACAGTGTCCCAGACAGGGATTTTGGAAGTTTGAGTGCCAGCCATTGTTCTGACAGTAGCTAATGATGCAATCAGGCAGATCATTTAACCTCTCTGTGAATGGAGATGAAAATACCTAATCTCCTAGTGCCTTACAGACACATCAAGGATCAAATTAGATGTGAATGAGTATGAATGCTCTTTAAAAATATATGAGCTGACATATAAAATATGTATAAACCTACACAAGAGAAGGGTGTGCTGGTTATTATGATAAGGTCTCTTTACATAGACTAGGCCTCTTTCATCCCCAGAGCAAAAAGGATCTTCTAAATAAGTGAACGATATGGTAAATGATCTATATATAGAAGTACAGAAACAGGGCAATGTTGTCAGCACTTATAAATTAACACCATATCAAGTAATAATGGCTACCTCCTTCTTTTATTTTCACAGGCTTGTTCTGGTGCCTTGTGTGGGTAGGATCAGAGTCCTAAGTTTTTTTTTAATCTTCACCTGAGGATATGTTCATTGATGTGTGTATGTGTGTGTATGTGTGTGTGTGTGTGTATGTGTGTGTGTGTGTGAGAGAGAGGTGGGGGGAGAGAGAGAGAGAGAGAAACATCAATGGGAGAGAGAAACACTGGTTACCTTCTGCATGCACCCGCACCAGGGATCGAACCCGCAGCTTAGGTATGTGCCCTGACTGGGGATTGAACCCACAACCTTTTGGGGTACAGTATGACACTCCAACCAGCAGAGCCACCTGGCCAGGGCCAGAGTCTTAGGTTTTCAGATGATAACTAAGTAATTATAGCTCTTCTCACTGAGTACCCTTTCCCCAGAAATAGTGTGTACTTAAAATTTAAAATAGGGGCAAATACTTCTACTTCTTGCCAGCATAGAGAAACAGGGACCAGGTTGACCCTGCTGTAGAAAACAAACAATTCCTAAAATAAAAGAAATAATAGTTTACAAGACACTGGACATCAGAAAATGAAGGCAGATATTCCTCAAGACAATGGAATCAACTCCTATGATTGTCCTAGATTATTTTTAAAGTATATTTTATTGATTATGCTATTACAGTTGTCTCATATTTTCCCTTTCCCCCCTCTGCCTGGTACCCCCATTCCCTCCAGCAATACCCCCCTTAGCTCATGTCCATGGGTTGTACATGTAAGTTCTTTGACTTCTCCATTTCCTATACTACTCTTAAAATCCCCCTGTCTATTTTGTACCTACCAATTATGCTTCTTAATCCCTGCAACTTTTCTCCCATTCTCCCTCTTCTGTCTCCCCGCTGATAACTTTCCATGTGATCTCCATTTCTGATTCTGTTCCTGTTCTAGTTGTTTGCTTAGTTTTTGTTTTTTAGTTTCAGTTGTTGACGGTTGTGAGTTTGTTTTCATTTTACTGTTCATAGTTTTGATCATCTTCTTCTTAGATAAGTCCCTTTAACATTTCATATAATAAGAACTTTGTGATCATGAACTCCTTTAACTTTACCTTATCGGGGAAGCACTTTATCTGCCCTTCTATTCTAAATGATAGCTTTGCTAGATAGAGTAATCTTGTTGTAGGTCCTTGCTTTTTATCATTTTGAATACTTCTTTCCAGTCCTTTCTTGCCTGTAAAGTTTCTTTTGAGAAATCAGCTGACAGTCTTCAGGGAACTCCTTTGTAGGTAAACTATCTGCTTCTCTCTTGATGCTTTTAAGATTCCCTCTTTATCTTTAACCTTTAACATTTTAATTATGATGTGTCTTGGTGTGGCCCTCTTTGTGTTCAACTTGTTTGGGACTCTCTGAGCTTCCTGAACTTGTATGTCTATTTTCCTTCACCAAATTGGGGAAGTTTTCTTTCATTATTTTTTCAAATAAGTTTTCAATTTCTTACTCTTCCTTTTCTCCGTCTGGCACCACTATGATTCAACTGCTGGTATGTTTAAAGTTGTCCCAGAGGTTCCTAAGCCTTTCCTCATTTTTGCGTTGTTAAAAAAAATTCTTATTTCTTCTTCTGTTCTGGTTGAATGCTTATTTCTTCCTTCTGTTCCAAATCGTTGATTTCAATCCCTGCTTCCTTTTCTTCATTGTTGGTTCCCTGTATATTTTTCTTCATTTCACTTTGTATAGCCTTCACTTCTTTATTTTGTTGCTGGACTCAATCATTTCTCTGAGCATCCTGATCACCAGTGTTTTGAACTCTGCATCTGATAGGTTGGCTATCTCTGTGTCACTTAGTTCTTTTTCTGGATTTTTGTTCTGTTCTTTTATTTGGGCCATATTTCTTTGTCTCCTCAATTTGGCAGCCCCTGTGTTTCTGTGTATTTGGTAGAACTGCTTTGACTCCCCATGCTGGTGCACCTGTTATAAGTGGTAGAGCCTTAGGTATTTTTCAGGGTGGTATAGCTCACTTTGTGTTGTGGCACTGTATGTAGGGGAGGGGTCAGAGAGGGAACAATGCTGCTTGCTCGGTTCTTGCCCTGTTTCCAGTCACTTGTCCCCACTTCCTATAAGTGACTGGTACCCTTCCAGCTGCTGCCCTGGTGTTGATTCCCTGAGTGGGTGGGTTTGTGTACATTCTAGGACCCTGTGGGCCCTTTAAATGAACTCTCCTGAGAGACCGGCAGATTCTTCCACCACCCCCCAACCCCCACTATATCCAGAGGTTATGGATCACTCACTTTCCAGTTGTCCTTCCAGGTTTTTATTCACTGCATGTGAATGTGGGACCACCTGTTTTGCCAGCCACTGCTGTCTTGCTGCCACCACCTCACTGAACCATTCTACATCCTCCCCACCCTGGTTCCTCATCTCTGACTCTCCTGTCTGTCTGGATGAATGTTTCTTCTTTAAATCCTTGGTTATTGCACTTCCATACAGTCCAATTATCTGGTAGTTCTGGTTGTTTTTTGTTTTTAGATTGATTTTTATCCTTCTCATGGTTGTGTGAGTCGGCAAAGCAAGTCTACCTATGCCTCCATCTTGGCCAGAAGTCTGTAATTGATTATTTCCTGGAGAAAAATTTTGGTCATATTGCAGGGAAGAGCAACTGAGGCAGAGCTTAGTGGAGGCTCTGAGTTGAGGCAATGGAATTGAGAATCCAAGGAGACAAAGATAGCTACAGTATATAGGACAGAGTAATAGAGACGAGAGAGCTGTATATACAGAGAACTCCAGAGATTTGTGTAGGGCTCTGTTTGAGTATTCAGATGAATTCATATTAGGGTTTGAATGCCAAGAAATTATTCAAGGCTGAGGAAATTAAACATTTGAAAAAATTAAAGTTAAGAGTGCTTCACACTCCCATAGGGCTATGAATAGTACTTGTTCCTATTGGTTAGGCTGGAAAACTCAAGATTTATAAGGTGTTTGGTGGAGCACACTTAAGGATTTCAATTAAGTAGTAGAAATAATAATTCCTAGACAGAACATTGCTCTGATCCTATCTAACAAATCTTAACATCAAGATCCAAAAGGATCAAGCTGTTTTCAAATAACTTAACTGCACCCCAGAACAAAACTCAAGAAGATTTATAGAAACACAAAATTATCAAGCACCAAACAAGGGAAAAATATCACAATTCCTGGCATCTAATTAAAAATTACCAGTCATACAAAGGAATAGGAAAATTTAATTCAAAATGATAAAATCAATTTATCAAAACTGAAGCAGAATTGATACAGATACTATAATTACCACACAGTGAATTAAAATAGTTATTATAACTATATCCCATGTGTTCAAAAACTTAAGATACTTGGCAGATGAAACCATATACCCAAATCAAACTTCTAGAGATAAAAATTACCATGTCTGAGATTAAAAATATACTGGAAGGCATTGATGGGAGATTAGGCATTATAGAAAAAATATTGAAGACATAGAAATACCAAGTATAGAAAAAGAAACAGCAGGAAAAAAGAGACTAAAATAAAGAAGAGAGCATTAATGAGCTGTAAAACCATATCAGGCAGTCCAATAAACACATAACTAGAGGCTCTAAATGAGTAGAGAGAGGGAGACACTGAAAACATATTTGAAGAAATAATAGCCAAAAAATGTTCCATATTTCCATACAGAAAACTGTAAGCTCTCAGATCTAAAAAGTGCAATGAATCTCAAGCATAAGGAACATGAAGAAAACTAAGTCATCACATGTCATAACCAAATTACTTAAATCAGAGATAAAAGAGAATCAGACAAAGCAGACAAAAAATTATAACATTATGGGCAGTGGAGCAAAGATAAGGATGGCAGCAAATTTTTCATTGGAAACTATGAAAACAAGAAGGTAACAGAAAGACATCTTTAAAGTACCAAAGAAAAAACAACACAACCTATTTTTCCATACCCAGTGAAAATACCTTTAAAAAATGAAGAAATACTTATTGTGATATAAAAAAGCCTAAATAACTCATCCCTAGAAGACTCTTGTTGTAAGATGTTAAAGTAAGTACTTCAAGTGGAAAGAAAGTGATACCAGTTGGAAATCTGTATCTATACAAAGGAATGAAGAACACCAGAAATGGAAACTTTATGGATAATTAGAAATTTCTTTAAGATGTAATTGTGTAAACAAAAAAATTTTTAAATGTACTTTGGGGATTATAACATATACAAAAGTAAAATGTCAGCAAATAACATTACAAAGATCAGAAGGGGAGAAATGGAGATAGGCAATTACAGATTTCTCATACTATAACACACAATGTGACATAACATTACTTAACAGTAGACTGTATTAAGTTTAAAGATGTATGCTATAAACCCTGTATCAATCACTAAAATAACAACATAGTTAAATCTATTAAGTAAAAAAAAAAGGTAAAATGGAATTGTTAAAAATATTCAAGGAATCCAAAGAAGACAGAAAAAAAGAACAACAGATGGAAAAATAGAGAGCAAATCAGCAAGGTAATAGACTCAAACCTAATGATACCACATTATCACATTAAATGTAGATGTTTTAAGCACTCCAATTAAAGGACAGATATTGTCAGATTGAATAAGAAAGCAAGACACAACTATGTACTACCTATAAGAAACACACTTTAAATATAAATATACAAATAAGTTATAAATAAAAGATGCAAAAATACCTTGCTAACAAAAAAACACCTTGCATTTAACATGCTAATCTCTAGCCAAGTGGCTATATTAATATCAGATGAATTAGATTTCACAAAAAATATTAGCAGAAATATGGAAGGTAATTTCATACTGACAATGGGATCAATTTAGAAAGATGACATAAAAATCTTAAATGTGTATGTACCTAATAATAGAGCTTCAATGTACATGAACAAAAATGATAGAACCGCAAAGAGAAATAGATTCACAATTATGGTTGGAGATTTAAATACCACTCACTCAGTAATTAATATAACAAATACATGGAAAATCAATAAGGAAATATAAAATTTGAATAACTCTGAACCAGTCTGACCTAATTGATATTTATAGAATATTTCCTCCAACAACAGCAGAATTCACATTTTTAGACGCACATATGGAACCTTTACCAAGATGGACCACATTATAGGCTACAAAACTAGTTTCAACAAACTTAAAATGATTCATTCACATCATACAAGTATATTCACTGAGCACAATAGAATCAAAGTAGAAGTCAATCACAGAAAGATCTCTGGAAAATCCCTAAATATTTGGAAACTAAATAACACACTTCTAAATATCCCATGGATGAAAAAATAAATAAAAAAATAAATTAGAAAGTAATTTTTAATTGAATGAAAAATTTAAAAGCTCACATTCTAATTTGTAGGATAATGCTAAGCAATAATTAGAGGGAAATTTAGAGCACAAAATGTCTATATTATAAAAGAAGAATAGTTTTAAGTCAAAAATGTCAGCTCCCACTTTAGGAATCCACAAAAAGTAAAGTAAATCAAACCAAAATATGCAGAAGAAAGAAAATAAAATACATCAGAAGAAAAATAAAAATATAAAAATATAGAAAAATCAATGAAATAAAAATCTGGTTATACGAAAAGATCCATAAAATTAATAAATCTCTAGTCAGACTGATCAGTATAAAAAAGAGAAAATATACAAATTAGAATATCAGGAATGATGGAGGTGATATCTGTACATATTATATAGATACTGTATATGAGATAATAAGGAAATTATGAACAACTTTATGCCAATAAATCTGTTGATTTAGATGAAATGAACAAATCTTAAAAGACACAAATTACCAAAGTTCATGTAAGATAAACTAGATGACATGAATATATATATATATATATATTTCATTTTTAAAAATTGAATTTGTACTCAACCTTTCCAGATTCAGATGACTCCACTGTGGAATTTTGCCAGATATTTGAAGAAAAGATAATATCAAGTATAGAAAAACTCTTACAGAAAAAGAAAACTACAGATTTATATTCTTCCTGAACATAAATACAAAATTTCTAAATAAAGAGTATATAAAAATGATAATGCATCATAACCAGGTGAAGTTTATCCCAGGAATTCATGGTTAGTTTAGTATTTGAAAATCAATGTATTTTACCACATTAGTAGATTTTTAAAAATGATCATATCAGTTTATGCATAAAAAGCATTGGGCAGAATCTAAAATTCTTTCCTGAAAAAATTGTCTGCAAACTGGTAATAGTTAATACTTAAGAAAGGTTTCTTGTGGTACATTTACACAATGGAATGCTATGCAGCAGAAAGAAAGAAGGAGCTACTACCCTTTGAGACAGCATGGATGGAACTAGAGACTATTACACTAAGTGAAATAAACCAGGTGA
>PVJD01019887.1:0-10677 GCA_004026545.1 Mormoops blainvillei
GGGACTTGGCGAACAGGGACCTGCAGGGCCAGGAGGCGGAGTTTTCTGTACTTTGCCTCTGGCAGCAACCTGCTGACCTAGTGGATACCGCTCTGAAACCCCTTAGCCTGCTGCGCGGCCCCCCTGCAGGGTTCTTAGTTGCAATCAACAGGAAGTGGCTGATTTAAGCAGAAAAAGAATGTGTTGAAAGGCTGCCAGAGACCTTAGAGAATGACCAGGAAGGACCGCAAAGCGGACATTATAGGCGGGCAAAAAGGGAGGCGCGGCCCGGCAATCGCAAGGCAGCCAGTGTCACAGACAGAAACAGCCCTGGAGGCCGCTGCTGCACCCCTGCTGCACTTGGTCAATGTGGCCACGGCCTCGTGCATCGCCTGCACTGCCTGCTCTGGACCCTGTCTGCCACTGTCACTACACCCCTGCAGTCCCTGAAACACAGATGTGGCCACCACCAGCAGGGACCAGGGTGGACTTTCTGCTGTCATGGGCACCATTCAAAGCCCCAGAAGTTGTCCAGATTGGCTAAGTCTTGGCCACATGCCCTTGCCCTGACCGCAAGCAAAGTTGGGAGAAACGCCTTCTGGGGTTCAAAGTTTCAAAACTGGGAGTCTGACTCTGGCACTCTCTATCCTCCAGACACATACGGTACAAAATTCCCCAAATGTGGGAAAGAAATTCAGATACTTAGATTAATAGTCGAAACGAGGGGAAGAGTTATCAAGCAAATGATTATTCAGTTACAGGATTTTAAACTTGACTTCGGCAATTCCCAAGGCAAAACAAGGGAAACTTAGCACAGACGTGTAGTCACCATTTTCCAAAGTCCTGGCTGTGAAGTATGGGGAGTAGCAGGAAAATGAACAAAAGCAATTTAAGTTCTCTGGATAAGCAAGAAGAATTAATAGGAACATATGCCCCCATAGAAAGTAATGTTTACACTCAGGAAGGAAAAGAAATAACCCTAGTATAAAAAGGTCCTTTACATGGGCACAAAAGAGAGTAGTTTGCCACTGGACTATCAAAACATATGCAATAGAACCAAATGACTATGAAGAAGGGTCGTAGAAGAAATTGAAGATATTATCAAAAAGGGGGAAACAAAAACTCATTAGAACATAACAGAGTACACTTATGGATATTTTTTATGTGCTCATTTATTTTTAACATTTAGAACAGGGATCTGGGATATGTCTATGTTTAATATATTTTCAACAGTGCTTGGAAGTGATACACACTTGACTCCTTGTTTTCGGACTATAAAAAGAAACTGGGTTAGGAGTCAGGCAATTGCAAAGGGGACCATAAGGCACTGGAATGAATAATAAATGGCTGTGGGTACTTCTGTAAACACTTTTCTGTGAAGCTATTTTCTTGATCTGAAGTATATTCTTGCTCTGTGACAAAGGGTAGATGTGCAACTTAATGATGGTGCTGGCGAGTCCCTCTGTTCTGAAACTTTTTTGAGCTTAATAAGAGCAAGCAAACTGCAGGGACAGTTGATAAAATTTTTTAAGTTAAAAACTATTACTAGGACAATAGGAACATTATGAACTGAGAAAGTTTGGAAACCTCTGGTCTAAGTAATAAAACCCATACTTCTTAGCCTGGCATTCGAGGTTCTTCAAAACTTCTGGTAACACCACTATATTCCACTCCCATTATTCCCTGGCTCAAATTTTTCTCCAATATTTGTTTGTAGTTTGACCTTGGACAAATCAACCTAACTTCTCTGAGCCTATTTCCCTGCCTTTAAAAAGGAGTAATAGTGCTTTTGGTGTATGGCTGTAATGAGGATTACATGGGAATGTAATACACGAAGAGGAATTTAAACATCCCACTTGGATTATTGTATTACAAGTGTTAAGTGTCAGACATAATCCCTTCTTACCTTGAACCCTCTGAACAAGCCTAGTGTTCTTACTCAGTGTCCCAAGACTCATCTGGATAACCACCCCCTGCTTTCTTTTCAATCTTTCATGATTTTATTTTCTTCCGGGAGTTTCCCATGATCCCTTTCTTGGCTTGATTAATTTGCTAGAGTGGCTCAAAGACTGGCAAAATATTTTATTTACTAAATTACTGGTTTATTATGAAAGCATAGAACTCAGGAATTGCCAGATAAAAGAGCTGTGCAGGGAAAGGTGTGGGGCCGAGGATGTGGAACTTCCATGCCCTCTCTGAGCACGCCACTCTCCTCAAATCTCTCTGTGTTCACCAACTTGGAAGGTCCTCAGCTTTCTAGCTAGCCTCTTCAAATGTTTCTTTTCCTTCAATTCCCAGTGTACGTCCTCCGTAAGCCTAGTTCGGTTAACTACTATAGTATACAACTGTACTGCACAACCCATTGTTAGTATTGCCTTTTGTTATTTAACTTGTATATGACCTGCACATTTTTTGTTTCACCTAATAGACTGTATGTGTCTTTGAGATTAAGAATGTCACGCTAAAGTTTCCCATAGCATCTAGCGAACTGGAAGGTGCCGATCACTGTTTGCTAAGTTTATGTATGAATTTGTTCAGGCTCCAGATCAAATAAGTCACCCAGAATATTACCACACGTACAAAAGGCAGGAGCAGCCCTGGTCAGAGAGAATGAGTGCACAAATCTAGCTGGCGGTTCAAAGAACAATGAAGTGAGAGCCTGTTCATGAGACTGGCCATGGGGAGCAGGGTCTCCACATTGGGGAACATGCGTAACCACAGTAACTGAGACCATTACTTTCTCAGGAGTTAACTAGGGAGGCATGACAAGGAGGTGAGGATCCCATAACTGAGTTTTCCACCCTCTCCTTCCAAGGAAGTGAAACTTTATTTTGGCCTGAAATAGCAATTACAAATTCATTTGGGTAAAAAACGATAAACTATAAATATCCTAAAAACGGGTAGAAGAAAATGTCTAGTCCTTTTCACTAGTGGGAATTATTTAACTGGATTTCCCCCTCAAAATATTTGGGACATAACCAACTGCATGAACGCCTGTGTGTGAAGGCAAAGATTTTTAGCCCTTTAAGTTAGGATGGGGGCGTTACCCGCCTTGAACGGGTGGTTCTGGGCAGCCTCGGTAATGCTGAATGGTGGGCAGGTTTGGTGAACATTAGTAGGTGCAGAAAAAATGGGAGATGGCCAAAGACTACCTAGTTTGACTAAGAAATGATATATGGCTGTGCCTTTGGTAAACTAGGTTGGGGCAGACTGCCACGGACTTCAGCTGATAAGGATCTACGAAGCCAGGTCAGGACTGGTTGTGCAAAGCAAATAACAGGTACATAACGCTGCTTAGGAATACAGGGAGAACACAGGCCGCTAGCGACACAAACCTGGTGGATGGAGTCTGACACCCATTGCTACCAATAAGGAATACCCTTAGAAGACCAGCTAATGTTCCTGAAAGACGGAGTGGGGTAGGCATGGAGCAATTAATGAGTGGAAGAAAAATATTCTGCGTTAAACTGAAGAGGAGCTGTGAGCTCCTAGGTTAGGTTAGGAGGAGCCAGTGAACACATTTAGGTTAAAAAGCTATTTTCACCTCTCAATATTGCAATCCGAATAGAGAAATATCTATATATAAAAAGAAATATCTTTTAAATAGATATTTCTCTCTCTCTCCATATATAGATATATATATAAATAAACCAGAAGTAATTTCGATTAAAAGCTCCAATGTGTATTGTTTCAGGTAGGTGTTATTGCTGTCCATACCTTCGCCCCATTTACAAAGCTATTTCAAGTAACTTTAAGTTCATAAATTCACAATGAGGTATACAGCCCAGCCAGGATGAGACAGAATATCCAAATTAGAAGGGGACTGCATGGTTCATCAGTGATATTTCCTGTGGAGCACCTGTGCTCCAGTGTCCCATTAAGAGTTTCTTCCCGTACATCTGAATGTGACCTTTTGCATTCTCCGGTTGTGGCTGGTTTAGTCTCCCGATTCTAACAGTGCATCTGTGGCTTTGTTGCCTCGGAGTTGATCCAAGCGTCCAGGGCGCCCTCTTGTAGACCTTAATTACGTACATGATAGCTTCAGAGAGGTGACCAATCTGAAGGTTAGAACATTTGCTTAAGGGAGAAACTGCCATTCCAGCATAAATTGTCCTTAAACCCTACTGCAGAAACTGTTTTCATTTTGGGGATGGGGGTCCTAGAAGATCATGACCAAGAAGCAGATGTCCTCAGTGGCTTCTTCTTAGAGTTAATCCCCAAGACAGCCATCTGGCCACTTGCCTTTTATCACATTTCTAATAGCTGCTCCATTTCCTCAAGGGCTGTTGTAAAATCATTTACTTGACTGTTACATAAGGTCTGCTGCTCTAGGAATTGGGCCCTCTCTTCTTCTTTCATCTTCAATTTTACTTTCAAGGCCTGCTTGGAAAGATATTCAAAAAGAGAAATCAACAAACACAAAACTTTGAAACATTATGCTTCTATTCCATTGAAGACCACAGGGATACTGACATTAGATCTGTTTATCTGCGGCTTTAGGAACTGCCCCCTTTTGCCATAGGCTCCACTATCTAAGCTGGAGCAATCAAATCCTCTAGGATTCAGTGACGTATCCCACGATTCATCTGAGCAACCCAAATCAGTCCCAAGAAGCTGGGTTTCCTATTATTGGTTTCCTCGAGGTGTCAAGTTTCCACAGCATGGATTTCACACAGGGTCTCAGCTCTGAGCGACCTAGTGTGTAGCGCACTGTCTCATGCCCTGTAGATATGAACAATTCTAAAGAGTCTTCAGAACAGAAAATTAGATGAAAAAAAAAATGGTGAAATCAAATGAAGTCTTGGAATTCAGTTAATAGTAATATATCAATGTTGGTGTTTCCTAGTTTTGACAAACATGCCATGATAATGTAAGATGTTAGTATTATAGGAATTGAATTCTCTGTATTTTCTTCACAACTATTCTGTAAATCTAGATTACAAAATAGTTTATTAAAAATAAAGAAATAAATAAGAAAGAGCCTTCCAAAGATCTACCCATGGTGGCAGACAACGGTAATTCTGCCTCCGGGTGATGTTGGCATCTTACCTGTAAGTCCTCCATCTGCTTTTTGGCTGCTTCATTAAATAGCTTCAGTTCATCTTGCAAAGTTTCTAACAGCAACTAAGAGGAAATACAATGTAGTAACAAATCATTATTGAAATGTGAACATTTTCTTCATATAAACCAATCTCTTTGTATGAGAGGAGAGCTGACTTAGATGGTTGCTAACATCGTTCAGTCATTTGCTGAGCGTCCATACACACACCGGGTTCTCTCCCGGGCACGCCAGAGGGACTCCGTCCGCAGGAGGGACAACAGATTGCCCCACTTCCACGAGTTCTGCTCCACAAGCAATGTGAACTAAACACAGTAGCCACTGAAGGGCTGGCTAATAGCTTGGGAGAGCAGAGGATGGTTTCCATATCTAGTATTCTATGATTCTAAGATGACAACTGATCTTTTTGGGGAAGAGATCATAGAGGCCCAGAAGACTTTAATCCCAAACAATCACCCTCCTACTTCAGGGAAGAAACCAAAACCAAATGTAATTCAGGCTGAACCTTTGCATTATACAGTTCTCAGCAAAGGAGTAAGAGAAATTTGGTATAGTGTAGAGCAGGGAAACCAGAAAGCTCTCCATACAGGTCCATCCTATTATGTTTTAAAGTGGCACACTTTCAACACAGACTCACTCGTATGTATAAGTACAAAGACACCTGTCAAATAAATATGCTACTTTAAGTACACAACCACCACTCTCTTCTTCCACTATCCTGGATAACCAAAGGCTGCTTCTTGGGGTTTACTGATCGTATGGCAGAGAGCTTCTTAGAGCTGCAGAACTCCACAGTCACTCGGCCCTCACCATAGACTCCATGTGATCCGTGTTGGATTCTTGCTGTGATGCCAGAGTTTCACTGCCTGAAAGTAATGAAGTCAATAAAGTCAGCCTCGCTTACGGAACGGTACATGAGATGAGATGAGATGAGATGAGATGAAATAATAGAATAAAGTAAAATAAAATAAAATAAAATAAAATCCCTCTCTGGGACAAGCACAAGAGTTTCCACGAGGGAAACTTGTCTAGGCAGCTGCTCCCCGACGCCCTCGAGTTTTTACCTCAGCAGTGTCGCCCACACCTGCCTCCAGAGATGTATTTTACCTCCTTCCTTTCTGTGTTTGGATATGGCCAAAAATTCATTCTGCTTTCTCCTCAGCAAAAAATTTGCCAAAAGGAAATGCATAGGTTGGATTTTTTGTTTATAAAACACAAAACTATTTTTTAAAGCTTTTCAGGCCTTAAATATTATTATTAGTTTTGGCAAAAGTAGTGCATACACATAGTAAATTAAAATCATGTAAAACCACATACGGTGACTATAAAAAATATACCCTAAAAATGCACAGGTTAACCAGTGGCAAAGTCAGCATTCCTTAACGGAAAGAAGCCCGGGCCCTTCCCCGGGCGCCCGCAGGCTGCACAAGGCAGTCCGAGGCCTCCCACAGCCCTTGTGCAATTCCCTCGGTGCCCTCCCCTTTACCCCGGGCT
This sequence comes from Mormoops blainvillei, assembly GCA_004026545.1. Lineage (NCBI taxonomy): Eukaryota > Metazoa > Chordata > Mammalia > Chiroptera > Mormoopidae > Mormoops > Mormoops blainvillei. Next base: position 6,533 of record PVJD01019887.1, read on the forward strand.
CTGTTCTCTACGGACGAGGTTAGGGCAGGAGCTGCATTTTAACCACAGTGACTCTGCTGATTAGCCAGATATTGCAGTATCAGCTCTCTCTCTTCCCACCTGGGAGAGTCACCCATATGCTATCTCTCTTGAAAGAAATAATGTTATTGGTCTAATTTGCAAGGTCATATCTTTGGGTGCCAAATGAATTGCGTAAAGTGTTCGGATAAGAAAGCAATAGCAATCCTCTCTCCACAACCATCTGAAATTGTTGGTCAGGCCCAGTCAACATCACAAGGGAACAAAGAGGAGCTCCAACCCCTGCATCAGCGGGGCCCGCTGCTGCCATGCTGGACTTCTAACCCACAGTCCAGAGTTGCTCCAAGAGAGGCCATGCGCACTGATTGCGTTGAAGGCCACTGTGTGCTGTTTCTTACCTGGATGGAGGCCCTTGCTCTCCAAAATTGCCAAACAGTTGTCCTGAAACTTCTCCAGCAGCTCCACCTTTTGGGTCAGGTCCTTTAGTTCTTCCTGTGGGGGTGCCACACAGACAGGTGAGGCCTGTCCCACTCCATTCCTCAGGGGCGGTCTTTACTGCCCTTGCTCTTAGACAGCCACAGCAAAAGCCTGGGGCGCTAGCTTGCTGCTCTGGGGGACCCAGGCATCACAAGCTTGCTCCCACCGAGGGCTGTCCCTCAGGATTCCACATGCGTCACCCAGCGCCTCTGGTGGCATAGGTCTGGCGGTCTCTCACCTGAGTTTCAGTCAACTTCTGGTGCAACTCCTTGTTGACGGCCTCTAAGAGCTGGTTCTTATCCTTGAGTTCTTCCTCTGATTTCTGCTTACTCAGTGGTTTGTAGCTGTAATGATAATTGTCCTTACTGAATACATGAAGTGGTGGAGGTGTTAAGAGTACGTATGGACTATGCAGTCTCACAAACATGGGTTCGAATTCTGGCTTCATTACCTAGTGGTACATGACCTTCAGTGACTTGTAAAACCTCTCTGAGTCTCTGTTTTCTCATTTCTAGAATACGGACAATACCTGCAGCTCTTGATATTATTATTGTGAAGGGTAAGAGAGAGAATACATGTACCATTCTCAGCACAGCTACTGACACACAGTAAACACTTAGCAAGTAACAGCCATTATCACTGTTAAATGTTCTTTTCAAATTTCTCAGAGTTCTTCTTGGTAGCATTTTGTTCTCAGAACTTTTACGACATGCCTAGATTTGGAATTAGAACTTATTTCTACAGGCCTTTCAGCTTATATTATTCCTGCCTCCAGGACCGCCAAACATCCAAGCTGGCCGCGGAGAGAGACGCGTCCTTCTCCTGGACTTAGCCTTCGCCGGCCCCGGCACCGCCGCCGCCAGGAACACCACCTCGGAATCACTCACTACACGCAGTCCCTCCTGTCTTGGAGGCTGCACACTCCTGTTGATAGGTCATAGCTGGGTCTGATTTCCAGTCGGCAGTGGTCCTGGCAGGGAGCCCCGGAAGCTCTTGATTGGCCCTGAAGATAGTAGCATCTTGCCCTGATAGTGTTTCTCAAATCTGGCTGTGCCTCACCCCTGAAATTCCGTTCCGGTTTCTGGGGTGGCGACCCAGACTGTAACACATTAAACAAGTCCCAACAGATCCTGTCCAACCAGGACCGAGATGCCCTAAAATGGTGCCCAACCTGCATACACCTTGATGTTCACCTCTTTTTGATGTTCCTCTTGATGGCGGTATCTGCGGCTTTCACCTGCCTAGAGAAGCAAACACAAAGGAATCAGGATGTTGACTTACTGCGGTGAACATTTTACAGTATATACACATAGCAAATCATTATGTTGTACACTTGAAACTATAACGCTGTAGTAAGTTATACCTTAATGTAAAAACAACAGCAAAGGAAGCAATCAGAGAATCATAATATGTTGTTATATGTGTTGTGAACAGAGCAGAACAGAGGCTGGTCTTCTGAGGAAAACAGAGATTTTATACAACGCAACTACCACAAGACTGATAAGCTCTGAGGGCCCATGCACTTTTGTTTCAGCCCAGATTATTGAAAAAGGCTTATTAATTGAGAATGAACTCCACGCCTGCTCAAAGTGGAGTGGCTGTCTTGTGTCAACCTCACTTATGTGAGGACTGAGCACTGGATGGAAGGACACACACACACTGGGATGGACTGTGCTCAGACCGGCAACATAGGCTAACAACTACTGTCCACCCACCATGGCCACCATTTAACCATTTAGGGCTGATGTGTGACCACAGTAATGCCATTTGTGCACTCAGAGCAAGCGGTGAGAAAGGAAAAAAATACCTCTTGTCATAACCCTTGCTGTGCCTCTTCAGAACTGATCAACACAAAGGGTCCTGACACACGGCTCAGCAAAGCTGCGCTGCGCTGGGTCACTGACTGCAGGCCAATTGTTCAGGGGCCCTGTGCTCTTGAAAATCCTATTTTCTAATTCTTGGTAATGAGCAATTCCTAGCAAGATGTTCTGACTTGGCACCAATGATCTGACCCACCCATTCTCTCGTCTTGGTTTGATGATTTTCACAACATCGTTCTCTGAAACTCCTGGATGAAGAATTCTGGAAACATCAACTTCTTTAGACTTAACAGGTAATAAGCTCTTAGAAGTGGCTCGAATTTGTGTGTCTGCAAGGAAAACAGGAGGGTGAAACCTTAAGTATCATGACCCAACAGCTGCAATTCTGTAACAGACAAAGCTCCATTCTAAGTTGTCAGAAACCTGTATTTCGTTCTGGCCAATCTCAATTTGTGAAGATTAATTCAGAAAAATGAGAATTCTAGGATACTTTGAGATAGAAACCAAAATTCTTTAAATGTGACAATGCGGGTGTTTAAGCTAGCCAAAAGCTTGATGATACATCAAATGGAATGGCCACAGGGTATACAGTGAAGGTTGACACAGGCAAAGAGCTACATGAGAGGCAGTGTGGTAGTCAGCAGGGCAAAACACAGCCGAGTGCTTCATCAGACACCAGAGGAGTCTACGCTCCGAGGCACTCTGCATGCTCCCCCTCCGCCCCGCCCCACAAGGCGACACTCAAGCTGCTTCGGATTTCTTTCAACTATCGCTTTAATTGTTTTCACCCGAATGTCTCCCTAACTACTCTAAAATATGTCTTTGCGTCCCAGTGCTTAAGAGAGTACCTGGCGGCATACTAAAAGAGGTTTCACAGACCACCTCTAAGTGATCTCTAGTCTTCTTTCCCTCTTCCATGCTGATACTTTTACTGCCAGCCCTTTCAATCTGTTTATAGTTCATTAAGTTTAGAGGTTCCCTGTTTGCACTCCGTTCTGATCTTCTTGCTAGGCTATTGCCGATAGCCAGAGAAACGGCCCTGCCGTGACACTTCTTCCCCAGAGAGGATCCCCCCCCACCACACCCTTATGCTACCCTTCACCGTAAGCTGACTTCCTGCCATTTATATTGCATAACCAAAAGCATTAACTTGTTCTAGAGTTGGGCATACCCCATGCTCCCCACAACACACAATATACACAGTTTTCTGGTTTACACGAACTTTTACTTTGTTCATTGTAAAGTGGCCCGTTTAAGCCTAACCTAAATAAGAAGAATGAAATCGAGTTGAAGAAATGAGGCACAAAGCCCTGGATCACAGGGATTACGAAATTTTGTATTTGTATTTGAAAAAGACTTTATTTTGATGAGTCTAACTGTACGACAGTTTGGAATAAATATCATTTCTCAGGTTAACAAATTATTTCATTTATAGGTATACTCACTGGGCACTTACACCCTATTTTCCATATTCTTACCCACAAAACAGAGATTAAAAGGGTTCTTTCTGGGGTCTCTGTCGGAAGTAAATGGTAACCTTAGGGGAATGTATTCATCTTCCCCTCTCTCAAGGATTTATATGTTACCCATAATAACAAATCTACCCCATGTTAAAAAGTAAACTGGTCAAAATTAACACTCTGTACATTCGCTGACTGTAATTAGTTCCAATTTCTATATTTGCTAGAGCCTAAGGGTTGCACTGAAGGAAAAATTCAGCAGGACTTAACAAAGATTCTCTTCTTAAAATCAGAGATATTAGGGGGGAAACTGGATGGCTGGTGTTCCATGAAGGGAAGGGGACTTGTTTCTCACTGCAGGTTATTTCCT